>WUQG02068612.1:0-27574 GCA_011317285.2 Androctonus mauritanicus | reverse complement strand
TGATATCTCACAACTTTTTACGGATAAAGAGGCACGAGACTTGGCTACATTTTTTACATTTGAAATGTTTTTTGATGAGATTTCACTTCTTTTTGTGAGCTTTGTAGAATAGAATAACAATTAAGGTTGCCGACAGCAAACGAAGGAACGTCAACATAACTGCGGCTGCAAATGTGGATTTAATTTTGAGTACATATATCTTTTGAATTAGAAAAGATAAAAGTGTGAAATTTAGAGGTTTCATTCCATTTACCAACTACTCTAGATAAAAAAAATTTCAGATTCGTGGGCAACTCCAACAAAAAGATATGGAGATGTGAAAAGTACCCTGAGTTGCTTCCAGAAAAGGATGGTATGGCCGTGCTTGCTCGACTTGGCAGTGGCACTGCCGTACCACCAAATATGTTGTACCTTCATCTAGAAAACACATTTGTGAGGTGTGGACCTCTTTTCTAACTTTTATCTCTTCCTTTGGCTTAAACTTGGGTTTTTTAATCTTTTTTCAGTCGAGGATGGTCTACTTCCTCTTCCCATGATCTTTACAAACATTCAAACTTGTCACATTGGCTGCCATCTTGGAAATGATCGCCATCGCCTAGCGGTATGCAGATTAGTACTGATTCTGAATTGGATTTGAAGAATGGACAGTATAGTCACATTGTCATTAGGAATATTTTAATTACAAAGACCATGATATGACTGCTTAACGTTTAACTAGAAAATGAACTAGATTATAGTATCATGTATGTAAATTAGCTTGAAGTGTGCACCAGTTATGTACTGTCACAATATATACCAATGACGCTGGGAGGAGAAATCAACTATCAATCATTCTGTTCTGAAGTTGGTGAGCACCGAGAGAAAGAAACTGTCGAAGTTGTAATGTGATGAATAGGCGATATAGTAAAAGTTGAATTGTAAATTAGAGGATAAAATAAGTTAGAGTAAATTTTGATATTTTGTAATAAGGCTTCTTTTCTTCTGATAGTATTTTGTTAAATTGTTGTTTTGGTATTATTGAGATAAATAGAATTTTTCTTAATGTTAACTATTGTGGTTATGAGTTAATAAAGTCATTTTTATTTGAAGTTAATAGTTCGTTTCAATTGAATATTACTTTACGACACTTCTTAAGATAGTAAGTCCACTACTGGCAATTTAGCTATAATAATTATTTACAAACTCTGGACGTAAAGTTACTCATCTGTTAGGTTATTGCAAGTTCTGGGTAAAAGATAACTTTGCACATTAATATATATAATATTTTAATTATAATATAATGAAAAAACTGGCATATTATACTACAATGAATATTTACAATCCTTGCATTATTACTTTAAAATACTGAAATATTATTTAAAGAGAATTAATATGTTTTATAATAAATAATATAACTTACTTTTTTAAAAAGATCTACAGCTATTTGTAGATTTTCAATGAAACTATTTTCAGCTTCTGCATCTGAGGTATCATCAGAAGTTATACCAGATAGTACGTGAACTCTATTAAAATAAATGCAAAAATTAAAATTTTATATCTACTTATTTTATAAATTATAATATAATGCAATAGTACAGATTATCCTCTACTTACAAAAATCCAAGTCATGAAATTTTGAATACAAATATGACATTTAAAAATTGTAAAAAATTTTAAAATTACAATAGTAAAGTAATATACCAAGAAATATATCATATATTCTGCTATTACATTAAAAAATGCTATGCAGTCTTATCAAGCTGGTAGTTTGTCACAAATTCTTCCCTTATCATCAAACAATTATTTCAGATATTCAAATATAAAACACTAACAACTGTTCCAATCAATGCATATATACAATATAATGCAGGAACTCCTCAACTTATGCAAATCAGATTTAAGTTTGACTTTATATGAAAAATTTTGAATATATAAAATATTAAAAACATTATAATTTAATATACAATGCTGTTCTGCAATTCTATATGGTAATCATAACAATTGCTATAATACTATAGTAATGACAGTTATTGTTATTATCAATAGCAAATTTATCACATCATAATATTATAATATGACTAAATTATTCATGTGAATCACATTATGATTGTTACATTGAATCTTCTATCTCAATATTTCCCATTTGGTAGTCTGCAAACCTTGAGGTATATGGAATCAATTTAGGGATCCATAGCATACTTTAAAAAAGCAGGAATCTACAACTCTTAGCTATTGGGAATCACTGTTCTACCTTAGGCCTCTGGTAGGCTATACATATAATTTTTTATTATTTCAATAATTAAATAATTTATATATATATTTTCAACACACAAAATTTGACATACATAATGTTGCAAAGTATGTAAATGTTACATAAGTTGGGGAACTCTTGTATATACTTATATTTGGCTATAAGAATAAATTTCAAAATATTGTACTAATTTTCAATTTTTGAATCTAAAGAATATGTCATATTTGTAATAGGATTGCCAATCAATTAGGTTTTGACCAGCCTAGTGGGTTTTAGCAATCAGCCACTTGCCAATCATCAATAGTATTGTTAGTTCTGATGTTGCCAAAATATAAATTTAAAAAATCAAAATATCATATATTTTAATATTTGTTTTAATAAATGTAATCATGCCATTTTATACAATAAAGTACTTGAAAATTTTTATTGTATTATACATTATTTTTTATATTTTTCTTGAAAATCAAGAAAAATATAAAAAACAAAAAATTAATAAATTGTAACAGTATAGATTAAAATGCTATTATGTACATATCATTTAACTACAATTTAAAAATGAACTGTGAAAATTGAATTATTATTCAAAAAATGCTTCGTTATTTTTACAAACAATAAGCAAACTTTAAAAATTTTAATTTGAAATAAAAATTAGTTTATATAACCAAAACAACCAAACATTTTTGTCATAACATGTTTAACAAAGTCTATTATAATTTAATTACAATGCTGAAATATTAGCATTATTGAAAAATATCTTCTCTTTTCTATCTATATGGCTAGGCTGATTGTAATATTCTAAAAAATTGATAATCCTAGTTCATAACTAGATTATCAATTTTTTAGATGCCTATATTTCAAAATTTTGAATATCTCTGAAAATAATCTTTGTATTTTATTTGTACTTTTTACATTATAAATTAGAAAGTACTGCTCAACATACTTTTTGCAATTCAAGCCTGTTGCATATTCTAAAGTATAATTAAGACTTTTAATAAAATCATTTCTGGTACTTTGTTTTACTGCAAAACCAAATTCTCCTTTGGACATATCACCTAAATAAAAACAAAAATAAATTTTGAACTTTTCTACAATATATTCAAATATAGTAATTGATTTATTTTATTTTATAATGCACATAGAAAAATTAAAAAATTATTTGTGAATATTTTAAATAATAATATTTAAATATTAATAAATGCAATAATTAATTTTTTAATATATTTGAAGACAAAATTATATATGATTGATGTCTTTATATTTGATATAAATATAAACTAATTTATAATTTTTTTACATACATTATGATAAATATTCAAGTTTTTGTATTTGTAAAGATTAGATTCCTTGGACATACACAAACAAGTAAAAAAACACTATAGGTTGTAGTAGTTAAATAGTCACAATAAGTATTAGATATTTATTCATTCTCTCCAATATTTTTATGTGATTTTTAATTTTTTTTTGTTAAAATTATACAATATTTTATTTAAAACATTAAAAATGCATAAGACATAAATGCAAGTGTAGGTATATTATATAGTGAATATTGTGAACTTATTCAGTTTCCAATAAAAAGGTAACAATGATTTATAATAATTCATCAATACTGATTTCATACTATACAGTAAAATACAAAAAATAGCCATATCTTCATGGATAATTCACACACAGTTTGCAATATCTGCTTGCATTAAATAAAATCATTAAAAATGACAGAATAAAATACACATTAAGTATGTGTATAAAACTTTGAATTTGATCCTGATGGCATTACATGCCAATAATGATCAAATTCAAATTTATCTTTAACAATGCCTTATGGCATCTTTACATATTGATTAATGAATTTCAAATATATCAAAAAGCATTTCAGATTGGTCAAATTTGAAAAAAAGACATTTGTATCAATGTTGAGTATATAAACTTATTAAAATATTAGTCTTTTTAAAATTAGTTCAATAGTTCAGCAGATCATAATAAAGCAAATAAATATTATTATAATAAAATACAAATTATTGATGAAGTATATTGTACAGTATATTCATAATGAAGTCCAGAAATATCAAGATTAATGTCAAAGCAAGATATGGAATTTTCATATCTATAAATTTTTGTTTTTCACCCAATATTTTAAATTTTTATTTCTCATAATTGATAGATAGTCAGTTCTATTAATAATAAGGTATAACCATATATTATATAAATAATTATGCCTTTATGCTGGTTATATTTAGTATTCAAAAAGCATGGGGAAAAAATAGAAAACTTGTGTACAGTACTTTTAAAATGCTTTCAAATACAAGTAGTCCTTGATTTACAATAGGGTTCAATTCAAACTCTGCCATCATAAGTCAGTGTGGTCATAAATCATAAATGCTCAAAATTTACAGATTTCTCACTACAAATATTTACTAGGATACTATACATTATTTTAATACATAAACACAAAACTACAAGAACAGATACAAAAAAGGACACTTTCCATATATCAGATCATTGCTCAAATTCTCAACCTATGTGAATTACATTAATCAATCATATAATTTATTGATGATATCACTATTGTAAATATGATCATGAATTGGAATGATCATAAATCAAGGACTACTTGTACTTAAATAACATTGTATTTATATTTCTAAATAATACTTGTAAATTTTCAATTACAAAAAATTTTACTTATGTGCAAAATAGCTTATAAATAACCAAATTATATTAAAAATATTTATGTATTGATATATATATTTGATTAAATATATACAGATATGTAATATAAATAAATAAACTATATTAATATATATAAATAATATTAAATACATACATATGCATATACAACAGATATGTGAACTGTTCAAAATTTGAATTGAGTCAAGTTTCAAAATAAATAAAAGTAAATTCAACTCAAAAATTCTTAATTATAGTATAATCCATATAATCTGGCTCTTTCTATAATTTGGTACTTTATAATCTGGTACATTAAAATATGCTATTAAAAAATTTAATTTTTTGTGTGATTTAAAAGCATTTCATCAGTTGTACTTATAATGGAATTTGCTATTATGAAAGCATATATTATTTTCAATATATTTAATAATATTTAAGAATATTTTTCTGTTAAAAAGATCTTTCAGGTTATTATATTCACTATTAAAATGCTATATTTCTAGTGATAACTTAAAATCATGAAAAATATGAATTTAATAAAAAATTAAGTCTACAAAATTTTATATAAAAATATAGATACTGGCTCAAATACTGGTGAGGTTTTCTTGTATTGTGAAAGAGTTAGAGGATTAATTGATTCAACATTTAGATAACCTTTAACAATAGAACATTATCACCAAATTTCATGAAAATCTAATTAGTTTAAAAGTTATTAATGGGAAACACATAGACAGGTTGATGATCTCATAAGCTTCCTTTTCCTTTGTAAAATAGGCTAAAAATATATAAATTGATATTTTCATCTTATTAAAGATCCATCATCTCAAAAAAATTATATATCTTAAAAAATTGTAATTCTTTTGAAAATTTTATTTAGTTTATAATAATCTATGAATCTGTATCACATTTATAATATTTGTTAAATATAGAAATTATATCTAATTTTATTTAATAAATATTAAAAATTGTTTCATGTTAAAAAAAAATTAAAACTTTTCATAATTAACAGAATCTTTATAAATAATTTTATTTTGCAGGAACAGTAAATCACTTAAAATTTTAATATAATTATCATTTTTTTATCTAAAAAGATAAAACTTCCCACTAAAAAATGTTACTACAGTATGTTGATAATAAGAATGGAACATGAAACAAACCAGTACTGTATTAAATTCTGAAATCACATTGAAATATTTAAACTTAATTCTTATTTCAAATTTTAATAAAATATATTTTTTTTTTAATTAATGAAAGATATATTTTTAATATAATCAAACGTTATTTGCTATATAATAAAAATTTTTGCATTAAATTTTAAAAAATGAATTATATTTTCAAAATCAATCTTATTTATTATAAATTCTTAATTATTATTCATAATCAGATTTACTCTTGATGAAAAGTTAAAATTGTGTGCATTCATCATAAATTATTATATAACTGAACACTTCGTGTGTTACTGTTTTAACAAATTTTATTGACTTGAGTTTATTTGTGATTTAGATGTTAGATGATTGTGAGTGAAGAGAGAATGTGTTTCTGTAAATATTGATGTCCAAATTCTAGCACGAATAAATTGCCAATATTTTTCTTACTGAAAGCATTTGCACTCAACGTGAACATCTCTTCGAGACTCAACGCAGATAGAACTCTTAATTCTAGACCAACATTCAACATGCAATCTCACCGTTCTAATTTTACTAAAAAAAGAGAAATTCTAGCTATTCTCGAAAATGATTTGTATAAAATATATTAAAATATCAATAATAAATTAAGCATATAATACCTGGAAAACTGTTAATAAGAACTTGTTCAAGTTTAGTACACTGCTGAGCATCTTGCAAACTTTTTAATGGAACAGTGTACGGAAATTGTGTTTCCACTGCCTTAAATCCAAAATCTTTAGCTGCTTCGTATCTATCAACTAAGCATTCATATTCTTTAAAGAGAGTTGAAATATTGGCTGCAAATTTAAGTGGCATTATTTATTATTTGATTAGAATAGCATAAGTTAAGCTAATGATCATGAAAATAAATTTGAAGATAATAAACTATAAAAATTGTAACAAAAACAAAATGTTATCAGAATCACGTGTTATAAGATTAATCACATTTTACTTAACAAAACATCAAGGTGAATTAGAAAACACGTGTCAAGTTCTAATTCTGCCGATAGAGGCGTTGCTGAAAATCAAATCTAAAAGTAAACTAAAATTATTAATTTAAAGAATATTATGAAATATAAAATATTTACTATGAATATCTTCTAATAATATGAATATATTATTAGAAGTTAAAGGATGCAATATATTAGTATATAGAAATCTAATAATATCAAATAATAATAATAATAAATTATATATTATTATATATGCTACGTTTTAATTATGGAATGATGTTAAGCGTTAATTTTAATGGGTTTATAAGAAAAATATCTCCTATTTTACATAATGTTTTATACTGTGCAATTTATGATTATATTCGCCATATTTTATCACAAATATAAATTTGAAAATTCTTTTATTTCTTATTTTATGCCGCTTTCTAACTGGTTATTATTAAGTGGCAGAGAGCTTTTCAATGCCTACCACCAGCAAGAAGTGATGATCACTTCTGAAAAAAACCTGAAGAATAGGATACTGAAATTGAATCAAATTTTCCATGGTAGAATTGCAACAAACTTCTACACGATCATCCGGCCGACAAATTCAAGAACTTTGAAAAATTACTTTGAGAATCTGATTGTATATGATGTATTGATGAGGCATTTTGCGGATTGGATTTGAAGTTAATTTATGAAAATTTACATTTTTTATTTTAAAATTTCTTAGATGGTATAAATTTATTAAATATTAAAAACTTTATTAAAGCATATACTGTAGAATAATTAAATTTCAGTAAGATATAATGCTATTCAAAAGATTCCATCAAAAGTCAAAGTATCATAAAAAATCAGAAATCAAAGATGAACAAGCAGTTTTGAAAAGAACTAATCGGCTACTTTTCGAACATGTTGTTTATTTTGAATGATTACAATTAAGAGATTAAAATGTATGTCATCATAATCATCTCCAATAGAATAAAATATATTAATTTTCATAAAAACCTATTAAATAGTTACATAGTTATTAAAGAGAAACCTCAGAAAACTGAATGTCCACTATTTTTAAACTGATAAATATACAGAATTAATTAATCTTACTTCAAATTCAGTTTTAATGGCCTGGTCACTTTATTAAATTTTATAAAAATCAATCAATTAGTTCAATAGTTATTAAAGAGAAACTTTTTGAACTTTTGAATATCTATTTTTAAATAATTGCAATTAAAGTTAGTTGATACGAAATCGAAATCATCTTCAATAACATGATCATTCTGATAAATTTCATAAAATTCCAATGAATAATTCAGGAAATTTTAAGGGTATCTTAGAAGTTTAATACCCGCTATTTTTAAACGATTGGCTAGAATGTTAAATGATGCGACTTCGATAGATTATTGTCTTTAATGGAGAACATCACTACCAAATTTCAAGAAAATCTACTAATTATTTCAAAAGTTATTACCAGAAGATATACAAACAACAGACAAAGAGCAGCATACTGATCTTATAAATCTCATCTTTCCTTCAAAAATTAGTCTAAAAATAATCTGGATGCTTAATGTTTTAATTTAATGAAAAATTTTCAAAAATTCGCATTATATAATATGTACAATATAGATTTTTAATAATAATTACACAATCTATAATTTTTTTTATCAGTATTTTTTATTTTTATTTTTTTGCATATTTTATGCCCCTTTCCAATCAGGAAGATTACTAAGGGGCGGGAGTGGGTACAACCACGGGTGTGGGTACAACCACGCCTCCACGGGCTGCACCCACACCCGTGGAGGGTGGCCGGGTGATGAAAGACGGGGATCGCCGGGCCGGGCCCAACACCCCGAAAAAACTTTTCAGGAGTTACCAGACCTGAGACGCGAACCCGCGTCCTTCTGCGTGATACGCCGACAGCTTTACCACTCGGCCATCCGGCCGCCTTTTTGATCACTATATGATGACACTTTCGAAATATATCATTGTTATTATCACAGTCTTATCTGTTATAATGATCACTAAGTGACGGGGCTAATATAAGCCTGCCCAGACTACTCACTCTTTAGAGGGTGCAGCAAATGCAGGTTTTCATCAAGAGATAATTCTTGGAGAGTATAGTCCGTCGTCCATTTGACTAATTGTAGAGGACGGAAATCAACGAGCCAGACTCGGACTTTCTTAATAAATTTTCTAAGGAATGGATTCATGAATAGAATTCAGGTCAAATTACTTAGAAATCCATTCCAAAATGAATTTCTTTGGAATGAGATTCTAAGGATCATCTTCCATTTAGAAGAATTCATTTCGAAATGGATTGATAAAATAAAATATATATTAATTTTCATAAAAACCTATTAAATAGTAAGGAAAAACGCTAATGCGTTTTCATGCTGAACAATCGTCAATAATTTACTATGATTATTAAATTCTTTTATTTATCCAATAATAAAATTCAGGAAAAAATACAATAATCTATGAAAATATTATTACAGAAGAATATTGAATAATAAGTGAATTTGCCAATAAAATAAATTACAATATTATTAATTTTTTTTAAATTATTAGGCATATTATATTTATACATTATCTTAAATACAATTAATCATATTTTATCTATTATAATTCATACTTATTAGTTTAGATTAATTTTTTTTATGCCACCGAATCACACATAAGATATTTTGATAGCCAACGCTCGCGAATTCATATATGTAATATAATTTATATAATATATACAAATTGCATACTTCATATTTATATTATTTCAAATACTAATTGTTTTATCCTTGTACAAAAAAATAATGTTTTTATTATTATTATTTTTTATTTTTTGCATAAAAATTTATTGATAATAGAATCGCGGTTATCTCTTCTCTATTGTTTTCAAAGACATTAAAAGTATATAGGCTATAATATATATTTTTAAAATCTTTGATTGTTTTATATCACTTTCCAATCAGAAATTACTAAGCGATGGAGCTCTTCAAAACTCACCAGAGGCTACCCAGCCATTATGCAAATTAGAGTCACTAGTATCGTTGGTCCATGAGATAGATAGAGTAGCGCACTCAGCCGCCATTTTATATCCTTCTGCCGATCGATAATCACTGATAACTTTATGGAAAGTAAACCATAATATTATATTTCTTTTTTAATTTATAAATACAGCAGTTGCTTACCTGATAAACGAAGATGGTATTTGGAAAAGTTTTCCTTTCAATATTTTGTAACCACTTCTTTCTTTCTTTCATTTCTTTTACCTTGAGACAAAGGAAAGAGTCTATGACTTTTTTCTGTTCGATTAGAACTATTTACAGAACTGTAACAAGGAATATTCTTAAAAAATAACCAGAAAGTCTATGAACGAAAGCCAGTGATAACTCTCTATCTAACAGGATATATTTTTGGCGGCCTCTGATAATGTAAAGGAATGCGCTACTCTATCTGTCTAGGGACTCTAATGCAAACGTTTAACTTTTTAACTGGCCGGTCCGGTTCCAAAATATTTCTAGGTGTGGGATCGGAACTGAATCCAGATCCTAAGGATGAATGCGCAATTAGTTCCACATGGATATCGGGACGATTCCATATATACAATGGAGTCGCTAGGAAGTGATTAAATCACATCACATTATAATTGTTATTATTGTTTGTTATTTTATTGTATCATTTAATCTGAGTCTATTTTGTTCACAGCATCGATTGATCCCATCATTACCATCCATGAATAATTCCAATTGCTCAATGCCGTATATCATTCATGAAGCAGATTCGATGATATAAAAATTTCGAAATAACTTGCAACTCTATACTGCGTTAATCCGAATTCTCATAATTTTATAATTCACAAACCTTTTTTTAACTCAAAGTATAGATTATTTAATTAAGAAAAAATGTATTAATTAAATTAGTTAAATGGGTTGCAACTTAAGAGCGCCAACCCTTTATGATATACCATTCTTAGCATTAGGCCTATAAGAGCTTTTAAGAAGGTGTAATATATCGCTATCGTAGATGCACACAAATACCTTAAGACGATCTTGTATGAAACTATAATTCAATAGATTTATTCTCTGCTATTAAGATAAAATATGGAAAGATTGTATATGGAATATATTTTTAAATAATCGAAGAAACCTATAATTTTATTATTGTATTTTCGTGTTCATTTTATTAATGATACCACAGAATAATTTCCATGGATATTTATTTAAATAAATTATTATTATTATTATTAAATAATAACTGTTCACTCATTCCTTTTTCAAAAGATTAATAACAAATTTGATTATTCATGATAGATAACCATAAATTCTGTAATTCAGAGATATCCAGCAGCTACATAATATACTGCATTATTCACTTAAAATCAAATATTCAAAATAATTATTAATTATTAAATCCGAAAGAATGCTAAATATATTTATTTATCAATCATTCTTCCTTTAAGTTACATCGAAAATTTCGTTATTATTTAATCAAAATAATATATCTGCTGTTAAAAATATTCCATGGTTAGATCAAATAATTCAATTCGAATATGAAAAATTTACTTGATTATATATAATTTAAATATCATATAATATTATGATATTATTATGATTATAAATCTCTGATAAAATGTCAATAAGTCATTTGAACATTAGCTCTAATGCTGCAATCACAACTTCTGTTACAAATTCTGAAAGAATACGGTCGCATTACAGATTTTTGTCATCATTATTATAAAATATAATATAATATAATCATGGTGTAGAGTATTATTACAATATTATATAATCTAAGTTAAGAATTTCGCTCACAAATAGAATACTAAAGTTCAATTCTTATCTACGGGCTCTCTAGATTCAGGAACGTCTTAATTAAAGTGATTATAGTCTTTACTGACCTAATCCTTTATCACCAGGACTAAACTCATTGATTAAATAGAATCAAAATGCCATGGTTACCGTATCTTATTCTAACTTTTGATAAAAATTCCATAAATCTATAGCAATAAAAAATAATTTTAAAAAATTCGATATAAAGTTGTAAGTTATTCAATTAATCGATTACAGTAATTATATACAAATTTAAAAAAAATTAAATAGATTTTGGATTCTAATTACATAATATATGATAGTATACAAATATAAAGCAAAATTTTGGTTAAGCTTAGAGAATTTCTCATGCTGAAAGAATAATTAATCATATTTATTAGATCGAGATGCTTTTATGTTTTCATATGGATAGCATACATTTTTATCTTCTTAGCAAGAATTACCATAAATGCTTATTCCTCATTAAAGAATAAGAAAATTGATTCTTTTATGCTATCAATAGATTGTTTGAACAAAAATATATATAATGATGCTTTAAATAGATATGAGAAATCAATTTTAATCTAGTTCTGCTTATCTACAGTTAACTTTATGAATTCGTTACTCTGATCAGTTTAAAATTAATATAATAGATAGAAAAATTCATGTACTGCATATTTCTGATACTTTTATCACGAATATTTATTATATAAAATCTGAAAATCGTCATATCAGTTAAAGATCCTAAATAACAATTGCTCAGTTAAAGATCCTAAATAACAATTAATACTGTACAGATAAATAATAATAATAAACAATCTAAATTCTTACAATTAAGCTTATGTAGATAATAATTTATTTAATTAAAGTTTTTTAAATGTTTAAACAAAGTGCATCAATATTCCTAAAATAAATCTACAACTCCGAGATTTTTATCTAAATAATAATAATAATAATTTATTTTAATTTTTAAGATAATTTTCAAACAAAACTATTTGCATTCATTTGTTTATAAATTTTTATTACAAGCATTACATAATAATATATACAGGAATTTAAAAAATTTAGCATACATATGAAAGTATAACAGTTAATTAAGCGGTAAACAATGCAAAATTGTTTCTGTAAGGTAACTCCAATTAATATAAATATATTGTTTTTATACGTATATGAGGTAACGTAATTATCTCAAATTAATTTAAATTTAGAATAGAAAAACCATTAAAGCTGGCGTGTTTGAGTTATTTTTTTATCCAGGCACAAGGAGAAATACGTGACAGTTAGTCAGACACTCGCATTACTAAACTCTATAGAAGTTAGACTGTTTCTCATATATCAGGTCAAGATTTGGGAGGTCTTAAGCACCCTGGAGTGAAAGGTGAGTTTAATAATATGCATACAACCGCTTATTAACCAATCATCTGTCGAATCACCTCCCAGAGCAAAACATTTGTTTGACACTATTTACTTTTACCTGGAAGGTAACCAATGAGGCTTCTCTTAGTGGATTCGGTGATTTGAATCTGAAGGCATGATCCGTAATGACAATTTTTCTACCTGACTGCCTTCCCGGTTTCACCAGAATCTAAGCAGTAGTGCATTCGCCCACATAATTACCGGAAAGTCTAGCCAGCAAGATACGTACTTTTGCAACTAGTTCCGAGCTTAGCTGTACTGTTCGCTAATATCGTCGATAGCAAATTGGATATTTTAAAAAAATTGAACTTTTTGATTCATTCATTATCAAAGGATGATTGGATAACAGGAGAGTTACTAAACACTTCTTCCTGTTTGTGCTCTTCATTACGGAAGAACTAATGATCCGACAGAACTTATAAATATTACGATGCCCTGCTTGCTAAAGTAAGTTCATTTATTTTGAAATTTATAATTTAAGTTTTTAGTATCTGTTCAAACTTTTGTATATAATCGCGCCTGTTACGAATGTCGAAGAAGTTCAATTCATGGAGATAATTTATCTATAATCCGATCGAATTTTTTTTTTTTTTAATGAGAGTTAAATTGTTTAATTATACTGTCTTCAAAAATCCGGAATTGTCAGACGAATTCAAGGTAATATCATCACCTCTACTACAGAAGGGCTACTCTCGGCCATTGACACGACTGATCCATGTTGGATTTTGACTTTAGGCATCGCTAAACCGGTCCAAATGTACATCTCGAGATATTGGACTAATACTAGAAAGGGTGAAGAGTAGACTTCACATTTATCGAAGGAAAATATTTAATTTTAAGCTACACGAATAAATTATGTATATGAATATAGTTTGAGCATTGAATAAAAAGTATTCTTTAATATGTAAATTCCTATTTGTATGTGAATAGTTTAGCAGGCCTACTAATAGAAAAGATGACCCACTTACATATTTACATTGTCCATAGGACCCGATCCTTAGTGTATTCCTTGGTTAATATTTTCCTACGCCCTTAAACATTTATGACCTGGATTAATATAAATTAGCTAGAGGCTAAAACATGGATCATGTGCTTTAATCTCTAGTTTCATATGCTTAGCCCATTTTTTCGAATTTATAAAGGGCATTTCCGCTAAAGGAATCATTATAAATTTAAAAAATGAATAATTTTGTAGGCGATTACTCGCATACAAAATTATAAAGTAATTTAAATACTATAATTTTGTATGTTATCATCAAATGTTATAGTATTCCTCAAGTTTTAACAGAAAAAATATTTAATAATTCTAATAAATAAAACAAAATATGATCGTCTTTTCCCTCCAGTTATTTATTAGAGGAAAAAATATAAATTAGTTTTTAAAAACATGCAATTTTCGTTAATGGTTTCCAGTTACGTTTGCTTATTTTGCAACTTTCTTTAATAAATGGGGCCATTCGGTAGTTATTAAATAAGAACGGGATCTTTGAACCAAAATGAATTACTGCTGGCTGTTTTTATATTAAGGTTACTCAACAGAGAAATAATTTATTGTAAACAAAGTATGGCAACTTTAATAATATATGCCTAGCATAACCTGCTATCCACTTATTAAATAGCTTAGAAAGTAAAGTTTTTAGATAAAGATTTAGTCATTGAAAGATTAAAAAAAATAAATGTTACTTGTTAAAAAATAAATTCATTCCTCTACTTCTATAAAATATGATAATTTTATATTTTTATTTTACATAAATCATAAGTTTACATAGGTTACATCTATATACATAGGTTAAAGTTGATGCATTCTAGAATAAATAGTAGTTAACTTTTTTAAGTTTTCTCAACAAAAGATTATTTAATATACAAATTTTCTTAGTTTGGCAACCGAATATATTTAAGATCAAAAATATATGATATAAAAATTAAAATAATTATGATTGTTAGGTAGTTTACTTCACAAGTTCAAGAAGACTCGGAACGTAACACATGATTGAAAGAAAATAATGAATTTATAATTTTAAAAAGAGTACTATTGTCAGTTCTCTTTGATCACTTGTTCATTACAATCGTTAAAGAAGTACTCATTAGTGGAAGGTTTTCTAATTATCGATGTCAGGTCAATCAAAACCTGCGTTTATCTCCGTTCCGTTCTGAATCTTTTAAGAAAAGTGTGGCATTTCAGATATCCCCACCAACTGAAGAAAGCAAATTCAATGTCAGAAACTAGTTTTTAATATCCGCAAACAACAGAATCAGTCGATACTAAAAAAACAAACATCAGTTTCAAGGTCGAAGCAAACAAAAGCAGAAAAATTCGAGAGAGAAACTTTTATTATTTCGATATTAAATATTTTCATGTCATAATAGTTAGTTTTTCTTTCGTTTCAAGATAAAAAAATTTATTTAGTTTTTTTAGAATAATGTACCGTTATGAAACGATTTTACTTAAAACAATAGACCACTTTACTTATTTTTGGAGAATTTAACAATCGTTCGACCGTTATTATAGATAAAGAGTGGCAAAAACTGAATAACCCCATCCATCATTCTGTTAAATCGTTCGAAACAACTAGAGTAAAAACTTACGTGTGATCAAATATAAATTTCCTTGGACTAGTTTTTATAAGTAACGATGATTTAAACTATAATAGTTTGTTTAAAAATTCAAGTTCATTCGACTTTATAATTGTATATCATCAAATATCAGGTAGAGATAAAAAAAAGGATTTTAAATCCATTTTTTCGTATCCTTTAAAAAAAAATATGTCTTCTAATGTAATTATATAAGTTGATGGCATTTATTTTAATCTGAATTATTAAATTAATGAATTCTGTAACCGTTCTTACAAGAATTTTTCATTATGAATTTATAAAAAGCACTGAAAAACTGATGAAGTTTCTCGATGTTACATGACACCCAATTAATGCTTAAAATAAAAATTTCACAAGAAAATTTCAGAGAGCACTTTGTAAATCTGCTGCCATTTTAATAAAAAAAAAAAGGTGACAAAGTAAAATCTTCTTTTTATATTATTATTATTAAAATTTCATACTGTCAAGTTCAAATTTTCAATTTTTTTAATAGATTAAATCACTTTCGTTTCAAAATAGCGTAAATTTCAAAATTATTACCTTTAGTTAGGGTGAACAAATACTACAAAATTTCGAATTTCTACTTAAAAGAGATATTTTTGGTACAGACAATAGGCATACAAAGAGAAAACAATAAGTGATTATTTCTTCGAAAAAAAAGAGAGAAAAAAAAAAAACGCTTAACTAGCGGCATGTTAAAAGGTCTCGAAACGATAAAATCTAATTCAAAAAACCTTGAAGAATCCCACGTTACGTTTGGACGCGTCAATAACATTTAAAAAAAAAGTCTATTGGAAAGATGATTTATTGGAAAAGATGATCCAATAAAAATATTATTCCACCTCTGGATATAGGTTGTACTCAAATCGGTTCGAAGAATAATCAATAAATTAACCTAAATAAGATCTATTTTTGGTCATCTTTGTGAGAATGCTAATTATATTTTTCTTCTATTAAGACGAAGAAAAAAATGTGCTCGAGTAAATAGTTATTTTTCAACTAAAAATAAACCTAGTATAAACAATCGATACATCTTAAAATCATTTTATAAATATAAACACTGTCCTGCTTTAAATAAAAATAAAACTGATGACATTAAATTACTGTATATTTAAAAAATGTTTCTCAGGTACAGTATGTTGCTATTTTTAATATCTCCTAAGCCCTAAAGGACGTAGGAAGACGAGTTTGCTAGGTCAAAAACATTATAAAAGCAAATTATAACTTTGTTTATGTTCCATAAAAAAATTAGGGTGAGATTTTGTATATCATTTTAATTCATTCACAAGACTGAGCATTTTTTTTTTTTTTTTGCGTAAAAGTTAATGATGTAAAATTATTTCACACGTTGCGAATAAGGAGCGATTGAGAACAGAATTTCTAAAGTATAATTTACAAGGAATTTTGGTGATTATAAAAATTATTACATACGTGATTTAAAATTATATATATATATATATATATATAATATAAACTGAAATAAATCCAAAATTAGCGAAGGGCATTGACATTATGTTCGGTGATGTGTCAATCATTTCTTGATGTCATTCAAGTGAATCGCTCCGTTCAGGAGGAAGATTATGTTATAATAAATTTTCACAAATCTCGCAACGATACTTAAAAAATATAACGCTAATTAAAAACTTTAACAAGGCAAATTTTTGTTTTTCCCCCCTCCTTTATTAAGATACTCGAACTGAATATAAAATTCTTAATCGCCTTCGTAACAAGTAGGCGAGTCGCAAATCGCGTCGCAGCCGTAGGCGATTCTTGCATAATTTTAAACTGTAGATTATATAAGAGGTGTATCCACTCAGGTAAGATTAAAAACTAGAATTATGGTCGTATTTAACAGTCTTAAAATATAAATTCTGTAACAGAAGTATAATAAAATGTAAAAGACGTCGCTTTAATTCCGAAGAGAAAGTACATTGTCGTTAATTACTATTCAAGTTGAGCATTTTGCGCTCTAAATCTTATCATTAAAGTCATTGAAGATGCAAAAGAAGTACATTATCCAGTCTGCATATTTAATAGGAAGCATGTTGAATAGAACTGCTTTACAAATCAACTAATTAAAATAATTTATTTCTAAATATAATTTTTTTTCCTCTCTCTCTGTTATCGCGAATGTCTAGTGAAGCGTACGAGAAATTTATTCCAAATAACAGTTTCCAACAAAAAAGTTTTGTAGAATTCAGAACATTTTGTAAATACCATTACCTAAAGGCATGAAATACAAGGAAGAAAGGAACTTGTTTGACTTCAGATATAACTTATGCAGGAAATAGCGAGCAGGTAGCATCCTGATGACCTTCAGTTATGCGGAAGTTGTGTTTGAAGTGGACGATCGAGACTTTTTATGAGAAGATCCTGAACTGAAAGCAAAAATCACTTTTAACTTTTATAATTAAAATAAAATTTCGTTTGAGGTGAGTTTAAAATAATTTTATCGACTTAGAGTATCGGTAGGAAACTGCTTTTTCCTCCCACACAACGTTACCCTTTTCAATCTATAAAAATACTGTCTTAAATATATATATATATAAAATTAGAATTCCAGAAAGAAAGCTTTAATATTTGGTTACTAAAATAAAATTATACTTTATTTAAAACTTTTTTCAGCTTAGGAGTTTTATAAATCGTAAAAAAAGCGTAATCTATTTTGAGAATGATTGATGACAAGACAGCATAACGTAAAATTTTAAGTGGTCATGCGATTTTGCGCAATTTCGCTAGATGCCAGTCATTCTGCCTTCTTTTTATTGTAAAAATTTACAATGAGCCATATATAGAAGATAATTTTGTTGTAACCGTACACATTTAAAATCGTTGTATGAATCGACAATAATTCTATAAATACCATTTTTTCCCCCATTATAATAATTTCGAACAATTATATTGTATACATAATAATCAGGAAAAAGTTTTTCTTTGTGAAACAGAGTGATCGATCGAAATTTTCTTTTCATTTTTGATTGTAATAAAAATAAAATTTTCGAGATTTATTTTTAAGTACCAATTATAACGAAAGAATTATTTTCTGCTTATATATTTTCTTAAGATTGTCACACTTATAGATTTTAATGAATTTTTTTATTTTTAATGAACGAATATGATACTTTTTTTAATTTTTATTTTGCTTCTATAATGACTAAGAGAAATTCGAGTAGTTTAATATGCTGCCATTTTTTTATTACAAGTAGAAAAAGGAAATATAAAATTGTCATAAAAATATAAATAGCATTATTAACTATAAAGATACAAAATGATCATTCGGAAAATTAATAGTTTTGAAAAAATTATTATTTTATTTGCCAGTATTGTTTTTTTTTATAATGTAACGTTACGCGATTTTTGCAAAAATATTGTCTTTTTTAATTATTTTATTAAAGCAACAATTACTTCAGTCGACATTATTTTCAAAAATGCATCATTAGATAAAATAAATTTGTTAATTTGTTATTAATTAGATAATTAAGCACTAATTAGTCTTTTGCTAAATTAAAACTATAATTAATAATTAGATTTATTTTTATTTCACGCAGGTCAAATCTAATAATTTTTCTACTAATTTTTTTTATACTAGTTAATATAATTTTTTTTTTATCTAAAGGGATAACAGATTCTACATGTGAGAATTAGAACATAATATAATTATATTTTGAAACATATTTAGCAACAATAGAGTTTAAGCACCTACCTGATTGTCATTATAATTGTTTTAATAGCTCTTTAATTGTTATGATTTTTTAAACATTTTTTTTTTTTCCATATATTAATGAGAAAAAATTCATTGTAAAAATTAATTGAGTACTATCTTTGCACTTTGCAGTTCATTTTTAATAAAAATTTTTACATTTTTTCTTTTGCTTTAAAATTTATTTACAATTCTTAATTTATTAATGATAAAAATTGATCATATTAAAGTTTCATTTATATTAAGAATATTTTATTAATAAAACAGTAATTTAAAAAAAAATAATAATATTCTTCGCTTCTGTACATAATATTTGTCTATAAATTTAACCTGAAGTGCTATTCATTTGTGCGAACTAATTGTTCCTATACTGTGAACATGTTAACTACTTAAGGCTGTCCATTGTTAAATCGTGGATTTGCAATCTTAATTTCGTTCTATGTTTATAACTGTTGTATTTCAACCCTGACCTGACCTTCTTTACAAAAATTTCAACACTTCCTCATTGTCAATTTAACCTTATAATTAACGAACTTTGATCTTTCACAGATGGATAGAGGTCGATGAACTGAATATACATCTGTGTGCTCCATTTTATTTTTTACACTTTACCTCCAAAAAATTAAACATTCATTAGATGAAAACCAAAATTGATTTTTTATAAGTATCTGTTCGTTTTCTCGAATGATATTAATTTATTATTATTATTTATTTTCAGATACTGTATGGAATTGTTGTTGTGCCAAAGTTGATTAAAAAAAAAAATGGGTAATTCAAGTTCGCACTCTGTGCAGTTGGCACAGACTAGATTGTCTCTGTGTTCGGAAGATTCAAAGTGCAAAAAGTATGCTAGTCCAGAAAACAAAGTTCTTCCACCACCTATTTCAGGCCAAAGGTTAAGAAGTACGGATAACGGTTCGATATTGCATAATGGTGGAACGATTAGTGGTAGAAAGAACAAACTTAATACTTCAGAAACAGATTTAGTCAAAATGATGAGTAAAAAAAGTGATTCGAAGACAATATATGGACATCGAAAGTCACACAGTGATCCTGATATCATAAGAAGAATGATGACTTCTTCTGGTATGGGAGATCACGAAGTCGATAGTCAAAACAATAGGAAAAGTATTATTGCCATTAGTCCGAGCAAAGCGAAAATTAAATCAAAAAAGAAAATTCGAGCACCTGAACCACCTCTATCTAATACTCTACCCAGAGACGTGAATAGATTTTCATTAAAAGACGATGCTTATAATGGTGTTTATGAGAGAAAAAGTAGTAATGATTGTTACCTTCCTTCCATCCCTCCTCCTCCACCTCCTCCCGATTATAATACTAAAGATGAAGATAAGAGTAAGAATATTTCCAATTACGAGAAGAATAGACGTTCTTTAGATAAATGGAGATTAAGTAAAAGTTCTAGAGATGACAAAACTACAAATAAGTCATTAGATAAAATAGATAAAAACTGTAAGATGTCTGAAGAAGATAGAAATTCTACAGAATTAAAAAGAATTACAGAATCTAGAGAATTAAAAGAGGCAATAGAAAAATTTTCTTCGAAAAGAAAAGAAAAATTAGATAAGAGAGTTTCAGAAGTTCAAAGATCAAACAAGAAAGATGAACGACCTCCCGAAAATTTAAAAAAATATTATTTTGCAGACATTGAATGCCTCAAGCCAAATATGGAAAAGATAGAACCGGATTCAAAGCCCAAACCTTATGTTAGCAGATCGGACTCTCCAAGACTTACGAAAGCTATAGTTTCTAATACATACTTAGCTTCCGATCAGTTGTCTCCTGTAACAAAAGTAGTGAAGTATACCAAGAAAGATTTACAACCGTCGTTATCTGCAGAAAAATGTAAAATCAAACAAAAATCAAATGATAAACAAAGATTTTATAAATACAGCGACGAAATAGATGAGAGGATGGAATCGTCATCAGCTCTCAGTTGGTCAGAGGAAGAAGAAATGGATATTGATCTTCAGTTAAAACCCACTCTACCAAAAAGACTACTGGATGTGTCCAGATTCTCTCCGACAGAAGTATGGAGATCTATAGTTATAGATACAAAATGTAATTTGGCATTAGATCCAAGTAGTGATGAAGGAGATATTTTAGAAGATAAAATTCAACGAATTAATAAACCCATTGCACCTAAACGTCAAATATCTGACAGATGTGAAGATTCCGGAATATCTCCGGATGATGATAGTCCTTTATTGCATCGAGAGAGAATCAGTGGGAAGACGGAATGGGGCTTTCCTATTGACGAAAATGAAAATTCAGCTTGGGTTCCTCAGCATGATTTATTAGATGATTCTGAAGGGGAAGATGCTCCTTGCAAAAAAAGAATACCAGAAGTTGTAAGCATTCAACATAAATTCACTTTACCAAACAATATGTTTATAGGACAGAAATACAAAGATCAAGAAAACAGCAGTCGAGAAAGTGAAAAATTTAGGCACAGAAAAAAGAAAGATAGTAAATCTGATCATTTTAATAGCTTGAGAAATTTCAAGAAAGTTTTAGGTTTTAGAGTAAAGTCAGCAGGAAATCAGAACGGTTTGGATGCCAATTGGTCTCTTAGTAGAAGTCTACCAGATTTTGTAAATGGTTTACAGATTGCCGATAACTGTAAAGATTCTCCGAAAAGTCAACGATCTGTGAAAGAAGAGAAGATTTGGAGAAACAATTCCACTTCCTTCATTGCCAAAAAAGATACTAGACAAGATGAAAATGGAAAAGAAAATATGTTAGAATATTCTAGAAGAGGACATGTCATGTATCTTCCAGAATATGAACATACAAATATTAGAAATAAAGAACAAAGTAAAAACTCGTCTAAAGAAAAACAAAAATTTTCTTATAAAAGTACAATTAGAAAAGTAGAGAGAAAAATGCTAGAACAGAAATTATCTAAAGAAATTTTAGAAAAAGAGATGATGCGAGAAAGGGAAAAAGAATGGATGAAGAAAGTAGAAGAAGAATTCAGAAAACAGCGAGAGAAGGATAGGCAAAAAGAAATTCAAAATGGTGAAATTAGAAAGGAGAAAAATTGTCAAAGCAATCATAATAGATGGAAACATCAAACTGGAATGGGAAAGTGGCTTCGTAGGAGTACACAAAGGATAGAAGTAAGGCCAGAACCAGAAGGAGGAAGATCTTCAGGCGAAGAAAGTAGACATACAGAATTAAATTTCCATTCGGATCGCCAATATGCAGATTTAGAATCTAGAGATAACAGGTACAGGGATCCAGATGATCTAGTTCAGGAACAATACGGTATTCATACAGAAATAAGGCGAACTGGTAGTGGAAGAACTTTTCAATCCCATTCTTATTACATGATAGAAAGTCACGAAGAACTTTACGATGATATCAAGGATGCCAAAATGCAAACATTAGATGTATTAAAAAACAAACCTAGGCTGGGTTTACAATCTCAGCCGAATCCAAATGTGAGGAAAAAAATAAAAAAGTTCGAAGTTCATTCTAGAAAAAAGAAATCATCTTTAGACGATTCAGAGAGTTCAAGCGAAGAAGAGCAAGTAATTTGTGATAATAGAAAAAAGAAAGAAAGACTATGGGACAATTCGGAGAATTTGGAAAACATAACAGATTCTCCTATAGGATTTTGTCGTAACCATCCATTAAGAAACAATGCAAGAATTAAAAATCAAGGAAGTAGTGCGACCCGAAACAATAACAAAGCATTCATGGGAGATCGAGGCTTTGTTTCGAATAATCGGTGTTCATCCGAAACAACAAACGGATACAATAAGAAAAGGTAAGAAATTTGTTATTTAAATTATTATATTGTAAAAAATTTTTGAAAGTTCTTTGAATCCTAAATTAATTTTCTAAATGGCAATGAACTTGACCTAATTATTTTTGAAACGAAGCAGTCTTAATGTCAAGTTCAGCGATGAAAGAGCATTGTATAAAATTAAAATAAATCAAGCATTGAAAGCTTGTCATTAAAAAAAAAACCTAGAAATTAATAAAACAAGAAGTTTCGGAAAAGTTCCGTTCCGAACAAAATTTTTCATTTTTGTTTAATGTTTTTTATATTCGCTAGATATTATTAAGCTAAATATCTTGCACGGCATCAATAAACCTGCAAAATATATTAAGAATGCTTTTTTTTTTCTTTTGCGTAAATGGGATAGTTTTTGTTAATTGTCCTAATTTATGAAATAGTCCAATTATTTTATTTTTTGAAATTAAATTTGTTCTATATTTTTCCCCCCCTATTTAAAACATAATTTATCTTTTGGAACGAAAAATAAAAATCAAATTTATTGTGAAAAAATATATATATTTTTGAAAGTAAACAGAACAAAATTTTTTCGTTTAGTTGACAATATTAAGCGATCAATTTTACTTCAACTTTTTTTTTTGTTCTTTCTTATATTATCTCATCTAATAGAGGCCACAGGCATAGATTGTCACAATTATCAACGATAAAAATGCCGTAAACGTTTAATATAATAAATGTTAAACATAAAATTAATTTATCTGAAAATTCTTTAATATTGATATTATTAATATCTATAATTTCCTGACAAAATTTTTTATCTCAACTTCATAATTTTAATAACATTTAATACATCAGCATCTCGAAAAAATCACTATCTTATTCTGTTATCTATCCAAGCTTATAATATTCTATTATTGAAAAATTTATAAGGTAATAAAATTTTATCCAAAATCTCTTCAAACTTTAAGAAAATTATTTTACTAAATTTAATATTTATTTATTTTCCTTGTTATGCGTTTTTGCTTTTCTATATTTAAATAATTTGATAATCAATCAAAAAATAATAAATCATATATTAAAATTTTTCCTTTGTTACTAACATTTTTAACAATTTCCTGTTCTAATTTATTGGGTTTTTACTATAAATATCCTCTTTTGGATTCATTCAAGTTTATAATCTATTCATAATTTTACGCCCTTATAACCATCCACTTATTTATGGAATACTGCATTATCCAATGTTTAGTGGAAACAATTAGATATTTATTCGATATAAATGATTTTTATATTGAAAAAAAAATGTCATTCAAAAATTGTCAACTGTGGAAATACGAGTGTTTTCATTTCCTTTCGCTTTCGTTTCTAGAATATTGATTTGCTTAAACAGCACATCATTCTTTTAATATTTTCAGTTATAATTCACTCAGTCTCTTTAACAACAGCTTTCATAAAAATAAACACTTCTCAAAAAATTAAATATATATATTTTTTTATCTCTATTAATTATTGTTAAATATTAATTACGGTAATTTATTTATAATTTTACTTAAAAGTTTAAAATTTTTATCTATAAGATTTAAAATTAAGATAATTTTCATGAAATTTTAATTAATTTATTCCCAAGTTTTATTAAGTAAATCTTAACATCAATAGCTATGTTATTTTATCATAATTGAAAATTTTAAGAATTTTTTTTATTGTCGTAATAAGTTCGAAATCTGGAAATGAATTCAAAATTTGTTGAAGGATAATCGGTTCTAAAAGAAATTTTTATAGTTTCTTTCGTTTTCTTCCATCTTGGATGTTATAACTTTCATGGAAGAAATCCTTTCTAATTTAAAAATATATATATATTCATTTAATATTTGATTCCATTATAAAAAATATCACAAATAGTAAAAATATTATTATTTATTCCTTATAAACTTTTTTCCCATAAACTTTAAAATATTTTTCTTCTTCTTTCTTAATATTATGCATGCTTAAGATATTGGTAATCATTATTCATATTTAATTTCTATTATTCGACTTTTAAATGGATAAATTTTATATATTACTTTAACCGAAAATTTATCTCTTTTTGAAATTTATTATTTTTATTTATTGGCAAAGTTTATAATTTAAAAATTTCCGGATTCACAAATTATAAATGTAAATTTATCTTATCTCAAAAAAATATTTTTCATAAACCACAAATAATTGTTTTTATAATTCTTTACTTTCTTCGGTTTTTACTTTCTATACAGTATTTTCTTTGTTTTGCAGTTTTATATTTTCTGTCAGAGATTTGCATTTCTATTCTCGATCTTACTTTTAAATATCTCCTCATCCATTCCTTTAACCGAATATCTTCTTTTTCTTGTGTTTTTACTCTCGGATATGACAACAGAATTTCTATTTTCAATAAAAACGTGGAACCAACGCGTTTAAATTTGGATTAAATCTTCTTCCATTGAATTTTCTACTTTATATTCAGATTGTGTTCTTTACGTTAAACATTTCTTTTACTGAGAAACTTTTATATATATATATATATATATTTTCTTAACTTAAAAAAAATCTTTTGCGATCTGCTAAATGTGGTAGAGATAACTCATATTTAAAATCAGTGAAGCGCTAAGACAGTTAACATACTGTATCAATGGAGTAATAGTAGAAACTTCATACTTCGCTGATTGATATTCCTGATAAAGTTCGTTCTTTAGAACTATAATTCTGAAAATTAACTAAAAAAAAAAAAAATGTTTTGAGCCATCTCAAACTTTCATGATTACGTAATATATAATTCTCTGTATAAAAAAGCATAAAATTTAATTTGTTATTATCCAGTCTACACGATGATAATGAATAATTTAACATAATGGATGCGATAATAACATTTATTATTCTAAATTTTCAGCTATAAAGAACATTAATAAAGGTATATATAAAAAAATATTTAAGAAATTTAGTAACGTAATTTTTTTTATATCAAAAATTCAATATATCTAACAAGTCAATTTTATGCCATAAAAACGAACTTATTGCTTATGATCGTTAAGATATCCGATTAAGTTTATTGCTTTAAAACATGCGAACTTCTTATCTGAAAGGAAGTTGATACGGATAGAATAACATAATACACCTGGGTGTATTATGTTGTTATGTTAAATTATTGAATCAATAAAATTGGATAGGACATGTAAAAAAATGCAGTAGAGCTCATCAATGCCAAATTTCGCATCTGTTATAACCATATTGTATCATATGAAGCATGAATTTAGGAAAATATTATTTTGAATACATACTGAGAAAGAAGAATATGAATAGAAAATTTTCAAATGATTGAAAACATCTTTGCCCCAGAAAAAATCTATATATTGCATTATATTCTATCATTATCTGTAATCAAATTTCACATATATGAAATAAATCAGATAAATAAATGGTATATAAATTTAGAAAATTGCCTTCTATTATATAAATTTTCTGCATAAGAGGAAATCTTATATGTAGAAGTCATTTAGAAGTCATTTATCATTAAATAAAACTATCAAACAATAATTCACTTAAATTACTTAAATTTCAATAAAATTCTGTATAAGATTTATCAAAATGTTATTCAAGTTTATTTTAAAAATAAATTTTATTATTATTGTTATTATTTATATCATCTTTTTCTACTCTCAGATTGACAACAGAATTTCTGTTGCATATCTGAGAAGCAGTTAAAATGCGCTCGTTTATTTTCTCCACATTCTTGAACAATTGTCAATTTTTAAATGTCAATTTTTGACATTAAATACAGTATTTTGTTAATTATTATTAAACAACATAATTTCATAATTTTTCTTATTTAATGTATATATCTTTAAATTGCACCAATTAGCGATAAAAATAGTGATAGAATGCAGAGATTATTTTCTTAAATTTGCATATTTTATAAAATTATATCTTTTTGCATCGCTTTCAAATATAAAAATCTGAAAAAAATATCAAGAAGAATAAAATATGTAGAATTTTAAAATGTTAAAAATTACCATTCTTTCTTAAAAATCAATATAATTTTTTAGGATGCTACGACTGTTAACATAAATTCCCAACAAAGAATTTTAATTCTAATGTATACCAGTGGTTCCCAACCTTTTTCTGGCTAAGCCCCACTTAGCCGTCTCTAACATCCTGATGCCCCTTGTGACATATAATTTTTATTATTCAAAAAGTGAACTCCTATTCACGTGGAGGAAGCATAAAAGGCCATTAACTTGATTTAAATAAACTTTTAAAGAACCTGGCATCCATGAAAGAGAAAAATAAAAAGAACGAA
>WUQG02068501.1:0-27619 GCA_011317285.2 Androctonus mauritanicus | reverse complement strand
AGTAAACTTTCACGTGATTATTGTAGCCAATGAGATCGCTGAAAGGAACAGACACAAGGATTTTATTATATAGATTACATACCGGTACTCAGCAAAATAAATTTAATTTTCGAATTTATATTACAATATCAAAATTTTAACTTTGAGTAATGTTATTTGAAGCATAGATCAATTTATTAGGAAAGGGAATTGAGAATACAGATAGTAATACCCCGACTGACGTAAATTCGGAGAAATTTTTCGTAAATTTAACAAGTGTTGCCAGGGGTTGCTCCTTGATTTTTGCGACCTCTCTGGGTCACTTTGTAATTTTACAAAAATTATCTTACCTCGCGAAAGTTACTTACCGAATGTAAAATAGCCAAACTTTTTTTATCGTGAATTCCTATATCAGAAAAGAAAAATGTGCACACACAATACAATAAGCATGAATGATGATAAGCAAAAATTTGCATATGAAATTTTCTTATGCATCCCATAGGAAAATCACTGGTTTAGAAGATGCTAGAGACCCTAGATAGATAGAGTAGCGCATTCCTTTGCGCCACCAGATGCTGCCAAATCGGCCATATTATATCCTGTTAAATAGCAAATTATCATTGCGTTCATAGGCTTTCCGGTTAGTTTTTAAGAGCATTCCTTGTTGTAATTCTGTAAACTGTTCTAATCGAACAGAAATGAGTCATAGATTATTTCCTTTATTGCAAGATCAAAGAAATGAAGGAAAGAAAGAAGTGGCTACAAAATATTGGAAGGAAAACTTTTCCAGATGCGATCTTCGTTTACCATGTAAGCGATTGCTGTATTTATAAATTAGAAAATAAATATAGCATTATTTTTACCTTCTATAAAAGTATCCGTGATTATCGATCGGCAGGAGGATATAAAATGATGGCTGAATGCGCTACTCTATCTATCCAGAGATTCTAAAAGATGCAACGTATCAATGATACTTTTGTAGTTCTGTAAGCGTAACCAATTATTTTCCTTCATGTGACTAGTTGATAATATAGAAAAACAGTTTCTCCAATAAGATTAATAATTTCATCAATTCGCTAAAACAGATTTAAATTTTTGAACAAACAAGCAATTCTGTAAAGAACTAATTGTTTACTTTCTAAAAATGGCAATTAGTTCTGTATTTTCGAACGATCAAAGAGATTAAAATGTATGTCTAGAAATCATCTTCAATGTCATAACCTACGAACTGAATGTCACAAAAATCTAATAAATAGTTTTAAAATTAACACAGAGAAATCTCAGAAGATTGAATATCAATCATTTTTAAATAGATGAATCTACAGGATCAATTAATCATATCTGAAATTCGACTTTAATAACCTGACCATCCTTCAAAATTTTATAAAAATCAGTAAAAATTAATAGGGAGAAATCTTTGAAATTTGGACGTCCACCAATTCTAAACAGTTGAAGGTAAAAGGTCAAATAATGTAACATGGAAGTTATCTTTAATGGCAGAATATTAATATCAAATTTCACGAAAATACGCTAATCAGTTCAAAAGTTATTAGCGGAGGACAGACAACTGACAGAATGGCGATTGTTTACTTAATTTCCATTTTAACAATTACTTTTATTTATCGAAAGTATTAATAATGTAAACAATTTTCTTCTATTGTTGACATTTATTCTTTTAATTTATTGAATGAGACATCCAATTATCTTGTATATAGAAGAAAATTTTAAACGTTCTATTACTCTTTAAATAACGTTTCAAACTTTCTAAAGAAATTTTTATATATATGAGCACGAAAAATTTTCTCTCTTTATCAATTCCAAGTCCGAACAATTAAAAAAAGTTAAAAGCAAAGCGATCTTAAATTGGTCTAATTATAATGATGTTATCTCGAAAGGAAATTCTGAAAGAATTAATGACGTTTGATTATAATGAATTCATTACTTCATTCAAGGACGATCCCACTAATTTACATTAAAATATATAAAATCTTGCTTACAATTTTGTATGTATCTGAAAAAAAAAAGATTCTAATTAAAAAAAAAATAAAGAAAAATAAGTAAACAATTTTTTTTCTTTCAAATATTTTTTTTTTTAATTTCAGTAATTATTATAATTACAGTTTCGAATAAATTAACAATTCTATTGGACAACTTCAGATGAAAATTTTACTTTAAAGAATGAAGAATAAAAAAAAAAATAGAACAGTTTAAAAACATGCATTAAAGCATTTTGGTTAAGATTAAAGTTTTAAAAAAGAAAAATTCTGCATTAAATTAGCAGAGAACAAGAAGAGCCGCCAAGGCTACATTTTCTAAGTTTCCTGTTCCCTTCCGGCAACTAGTTAATTTTGTGGACATCTGTCTCATTGAACAAGTTCTCTGGAGGCTATTGTGTTTGGCACACCAGCCCTTTTTAACAAGAAACCATTAATTACTTGATAACAAGAACATCTTTAAATTATAAACAACCAAACGATGCGACTATTTTGGACCTATTCATACTGGTTGTGATTATAAAATCCTTGTTCAACGTTAAACTTTAATAACTCTAAATTCATACAAGATATAAATGAACACGTAAAGTCTTAATTATTGCAATTTTTTGTGTGTTAACGTTGTTAGTTTTGTGTTAATAAATTTTCATTTTCAGTTCCATTAACTGATTGAAAATGGTCATAGCGTGAAGAAAAGATTAACTACGTGCGTTATGATACACTGAATTTTTTAACAAATTCGAACTGTGCTGCTGTAAAAATATAAAAGTTATGTCTTTTATGTGCAGCATACAGTGTATTTTTATCGTGTATACATCCGAAGTTATCAAAATTTAAAGTTGTACAGAAATTTTATAAATAATTAAATTCAGTTTTTTTCTCCAGAACTTTAAAGAAAATTTGGATAAAATATCATCATTAAATTACTGAAAAAATTATTTGATTATTATTATAAAAAATATAATATAATTTGATTAAAATAATTTCTATAAAAATGGGTATTTTGTGTTTTAATGAACATAAAACACCCACTTTCGTGGAAAATAAATATTTGTGTTTGAACTTTTTATGCATATTTAGTATTGTGTAGATGATTTTAAAATATCAAAAAAAAAAATTTCATTAATGTTTATTTTCTATTTAAAAAATCACAAAAAATATGATTTTTTAAGAAGTGATTAAAATAAAAATAAGATTTTTCCGCCAACTCAATAAAAACCACTTAAAAGTCATAAAAAAAAAATGTGATTTTTAAGTGGTTTTTATTGAGATGACGAATAAACGAGAGATTAAAATATATTTGGGCCATAAACACTTTAATAATTCTCATTGGAAGCCATGCAAATTTTTAAATTTATATTCTGATTAGTTCTTCAATTTATATTGATGAAAACGTTCAGAAACGACCTAATAAATGATGATTATTTCTGAATTTGCATCGGTGCTTTGTTATTTCTCGATGTATGAATAGCATTCTAATTTATCCGATTACACATCTAGAAGTTAGTCAATGGACTTTGCAAACTTGGAAAGACTCATATTTCCCTTTTTCCTAATGATAATTCAACACACAAGCCAATTAGTAAAACGGGAGGAGAATATCTTCTGTATATTATTATTTACCTGAGTGAACAGTTTTGTAACTTTTATAAGAGAGTGTTTGCGTGCGAGTTTCCTTATTTATATTAAAGGAGAAAATTTATTGACATAATAGAAAGGCACCATTATACAAAACGTGGTATTAAATTTCATATTAAAATAGTTGGAATTATTCCTGTTTTGGAGAGAAAAGTTAATATCGCCTTCCTGACACGAATCAGATTCATTTGAATAGTTGGCGTTGGATCGATTGAATAATGGATCCGTTAATTAAGGAAACATGCAAACTTCTGTACAGTCCACTCGAAATCTGATCAGACAAGAACATTAACTTGTTTCGAATGATATGGTTCGAAGATAAATATATCATTCTAAAATTAACATTATTTAAACAGTAATTATGATGTTATCACAATTCAAGCAAAAGTTAGCACCAGAAGTTAGTAAACATGGCACAAACTTTACTAAACAGAAGTAGAAACTTTACAGTAGAAACAAATTGCCATTCTAATAATTTTAATCATTGTGAATAAATATTCCTGCCTTTATCCGAATAATTATGAATAATGAATAATTTGTGTAGCTTCGTTATTATTTATTTATTAAAAAAAAAATCAACTAATCCATATTTATCGATTCTGAAGATTTTTATCGTTTGCTAAAGTTAAATTTTAATGAATTTTTGCCATAATTAATTATTTTGTTTGCGAATATTTGATTATGTAAATATATTAATGAATAAATAGTAACACATAAACCTATTCAAATTTTAATTAAATATGCTTATCTAAATTTGACAGTAAAGCGTATTAATCTATCATTTAGATAGTAATTAAATTTTCATGTGGTTAGATTATAGGTTTGATGTTAAGCACGATGTTATGACAACTGATAGAGTTAATTTTATTACTATTTTGGGAAACATTTTCGCATCTAAAACAAAAATCGATTTCATTATTAAAACTAACAGCAGATATTAAGTTTAACATACGATAATTTCAAATAAATCATCGAAATGTTAATGTTTGATTTAAACGAATAAAAATCATTCTCGCAAATTAATCAAGATTAACTTTTATCCGGTTCAGTGAAGTATACAGAAAATTAAAAAAAAGAAATTCCTAAAAGACAGTGCTTAATTAATTCCTTATGATTTTATTTTATTCTATTTTTTTTTTTTTTAAAGAATTTCTCCGTTCGATTCAGATGGAAATCATTAAAATTAAAACATTTTTTTTTTTTATTTTTCTCTCCTCTTTTCTGTAATTGATACCTTTGTCTTCTTTTAAATTTTCAAGAATATTCTAGAATCTTGTAATCGATTTCTCTATGTATTCAAGAAAAAAAAATTAAAAATAATCTATTTCGATAAAAAGTAATCTATTACGTTTTATTATAAATCGATTTCTGGAATTGATTTAAAAATAATTTTTTTTTATAACTGTAACTGATATTTTTCTGTAATCGATATATTATAATGTAATTCGTATTCTTTCGGTTTCCATTCTAGAAAAAATCCAAGTTGATTCTAGAATTTGTGAGATTTAAAGTTTTGAATGAGATTTTCGCACAACAGATGGCAGTAAAGGCTATGATAGCACAACTATTACTACTACAGCAATACCATTCAGAAAATCCATTAAATTTACGACACTCATCTTTTGATAAAATTCTTTTTTTAGTATACTTTATTAAATCTTATACTTTTATATATTTCTGTAGTTTTTTTTATTACAAAAATATATAAATCAGAAATTATCGTATTTAATATATAAAAGAATAATATTTACAGTTATTTTTTTATAAAAATAAGAAAAATATTAATCATTCAATGGAAGAGAAAATTCTTTGCTACAGTTATTTCCCTGTAGATGTGGTTTATTGATACAATTCTAAAATGCTGCATTGAATACAATATGAAGGAGGAACTAGAAATTGAATTAATGCCGTTATATCTTGCATTATACAGTTTCTATTCATGCAATGTGGTATAGAATATTAATAAGGGAATGAATTCCACAAATGGAAATATCGATAGAAATCAGAACGTAAGCTGATAAATTTTGTAGTTTCTGCATCCTCTATAGATTTGTTTTAACGTCGTTTTAGCACATATTGGACAGTTTTCTTATATATTATTCCATTGGCAGATTTCCAGGTGCTTGTTCTTAGTCTTTACCGTTATCATTTAATATAACTTCGTTCTTTCCGCTGTAAACAATACAACGGAGAAAAAATATATATTTTTTAAATCTTCAAAACAACAAAGCGTCTTGGTAATATTTCTGTCAAAGATTTACAGAAACTTTGAGAAAGTATTTTGATCGATTGCATTCTTTAGGAGACGATTTATATAAAGTAACCGCAAAAGAAAGAGGTGAAAAAAAAAATTCGCTACATCTCTCATCTCTAGAAGTTTTAGTGTCGCCATCTGGTGCCGGATTTTGAAAACCGATGTAGTGTTGTGATTCCGTCACCATTGGTAACGTCAGGTGTGGGTTTGTGCAGTCGCAACTGTACGTAGCAGTTATGACTGGCTGACCCCGTGGTCGGACAATACCGAAGTCGGTTGTTTTCTTTCTCTCTAGTGTATCTTTAAACAGAAGAAGTGGCGAAGTTGAAGAGGTGCACGTGTGGTTTGGGCGACAACGCGTGCTCTGTACCAGCACGTGACGTCGCTATGTCGACAACGTGGACGGCGGACACAATATGTTCCAAGTGCCGGCACACCATCCAATTATTGGCTGGACAGCTCTTCTCTCATCTAGGATTATGTTGTCTGGTGTTATGTTACTGCATATTGGGCGCGTTAGTATTTGCCGCTCTGGAGAGCAGCCACGAGAGAGATCAAAGGGGAAAGGTACGGCAATTTCGTGACTCGTGTCTGCGTGACTTATGGGATATCACTGACAGCTCGGACGTTCTGTACGAAAGAAACTGGACTAAAATGGTGGTGGACAGATTGAAAGAATTCGAAAAAGATCTAGTCAAAGCGGTCAAGAAGTCTGGTTTCGATGGAAAAGAAACAGAAGATCCGAATTATTTATGGACGTTTTCCAGTTCGTTGTTGTATTCCGTAACTGTCATATCTACAATAGGTAAGTCAGAATAATATAAATTCACTTACAATAGATAATTTTATGCTAATATTCGATTTAAACTAGTCAAATCGATGTGGTATTCTCCAGCGCATCTCTAACTACTCGAGTGTGAGTTCTATAGCTCTTGTCCAATATACAGTTGTTGAATATAATCTATGTGACTATTCCTCGTCTAAAGACGAATATAATGTATGTTTGTATGAATAGCCATGAATAGATGAATGGTATGAATATAGAAAATTGCTTCAGGAAGAATACCTTTCAACCGATTGAGATAGCAAAGTCTGAATATACCTTTCACAGACAGAAACCAAGTCGAGAAACGTTAGATTTCTTATAATTATTAAGTCGAAAAAAATCAATGTTGAGAGAACCGGAAGACTTCTAGCTATTTTCTGATTTCTCTTAGGAATTTAATGATTTTTTGCCCCCTTTTAATATTTCAGTAGTGTAGACATATCTCCAATAACAATGATAAACGCACAATATCAGCTATGGACATTAGACATGTAGTTTTCGTGAGTTTCTCACATAAAAGTTTCCTTTTGATAAATGTAATTTAGGAAGCGATTATTAATGCTAATAAATTTAATGGTGGAAATTATAATTTCGTTCTTTCTTTTTTTTTTCGATAAATAATCCATTTAATCAAAATTACTTCCGAAAGTATCTTGCATGACTAAAAATGATTTTTTAATGTTTTTCCTTATACAAGATATAAAAAAGATTTATCATGGACTCGATCGGAAAGCTTATTGGAATCATTTCTCTTAGATTCTTCCATGTTGACGTTTTTAAAGGAAAAAGGGGGAAGATATATTTTCAAACCTATAAAAACGTTTTTTTTCCTCCTAGTTAAATTATTACAATTATTTACATCTAACTGTTCACTTAAATATGATAAATTTCGCTTTTTGAATATTTTAAAAAAAATTAAGTTTGTATTAATAAATATATAAATATTTTATACATTTGAAGTTTGGAGAATTTTTGTATATAATTTGATACATAAATCGATTTTTAAAAAATAAGAAAATGCCCGAGGAAAAAGTATAACAGCGCAAAAAGCGATATTTCCTTTCAGAAATTCGCGTAGAGGCATGTTACGTTTAGTTATAAACGTGTATACTTTTTGAAACTCGGAACCGAATAAAGGAAGAGATGTCTTTTCATACAGATCGAGTAAAAATCATCGAATTTCTTAAAACGATCCCTGGAAGAACGGAATTCCTATAAAGGAGATATGGTGACCGAACTGACGCGATGCTGTCCATAGGTCGTGATCCAAGGTTTAGGTCATGAAAGAAAAGCGTTTAAGTTTGGCATCTACTATAGAAATTCCTTATATCACATGTTTGTCAGGTCAATTTGGCTCCGAGTATAACTTAAAGCAGCTTAACCATTTTTTTTTTTTCCCCCTTCGTGCTTGGAAATCCTTTTAAATTAGATACATCTATAAGTTTTAGTACGTTCTTAAGATTCTTAACGATATTTCTTATTGGTTTCTGGTATAAGTTTTTTTTTTTTTAAGAGTCTACCAAAAAAACTTACTCCGAAGAGATGAAACTTGCCTTGCATACAGGATTAATTTCTGTTACCGCGATAAGAGATAAAGTAACAAACACTGGATATATTTTTTTTCTTCTTCTTTTTTCTTTATCATATTTCTGAAAATATTTCGAGAGTAATGAGATAATAATTTTCGATAATCCAATTAGAAACTCATAAAAGTGATAGTTTCTTTACGCACCACGACCCATAGGTTAATAAGGAAAAGGCCATTTATTTTCTTGTGTGTCATAAACGAAAATATTTCCGAGCAAAGTTTCAGCGAGAATTTTAATTAAAAGTCGTAATAAGTTGAAGAGCGAAGAAAACCGAAACTTAGGAGAATAAATTGCACGCCAACTCAATATTTCAATATAATTTTCGATAATTAAAAAAAATAAGAGAAAGTGAGATTTTAATGAAGTTGTAGAGCGATATATATATATATATATATATATATAGATATATATCTATATTTTTATATATTGCAGTTACTTAAGAAAAATTCATTAAGTCAGATTTGATTGAATGGTTATGACGTCATTTGCTTTATAGATTTACTGAATATGATTTTCAGCCTCTTTGACAATCTTATTCTTGATGGAAAAAGGTCATTAAGACGTGACAGTTAGTAATAAACTAGTGGGATTGATCATTTTGACATTTCTGCCAAACATATTGGCATCATTTGGACGAACGAACCCTTAATTAGCCAGGATGAAAAAAAAAGAGGGACAATTTAATGGTCGTACATCATGAAGTAGAAACCATGATGAAAGCTGTGATAAATCGATCTTGTTCATGATCGTTCGGATTTTGATCGTTTACGGTTCTCGATTTTTTTTTTTTCTACTTTTAATTTTATCTGATGAAAAGTTAGTTTTAAAGTTTTAAAACGATATCGTTAGATGACACTAAGGATATATTTTTAATAGGAAAAATATCGGAAAATTACGTCTCGCATGTTGAACATTTTTGACACTATTGATTTATTAGCAAAGACGAAGTTTTGTTAATATTACAAGAGCTACTTTTCGGAAACATGTTTGGGTTCTTGAAAAGTGATATCCGATAATGGTCTCGAGTCGATTTTACTAAAACAACTCACACCAACATAAAGACATACATCAGATACCGCCGTAAAGATATACTTACTGCAAAGTGCCACACATAACAGTGGTTCACAGACAGAACATTGCTACACATAATACGTGATTCGACAATTTACATCACATAAAGAAAACACTAATCTCGATAGATAAAGATAGATTTATAGTAGATATAGGCCTACATCATAACATAAAATGGCGTTTGAGTTTTGAAGTCCAAACATTTTAATATTTTCGTTTGATGTTTATATTTTTACCGTTTTCATATGTATCTCTTTTTTTCTACTTTTACTTTTATTGGTCTCTGAAGTTTGTCCTTAGAAAGAAAAAAAAAAATTCTAAAAATAGGATTTCAAGCTCGATTTTCGGATACTTTCACGTGACTGCTGTTTTAGCATCGGATGAAAATTCTATACCAGAATCAATAATTTAAAACTAAACGTCAGTGTATATATACTGTATATATGTATATATATAAGGTTTGTATTTGTTAGTCATGGCTTTCTGAATTCCTGTTTCTGAAAACAGAATGTCTATAACGTCTTAAAAACTGAATTTATGTTACTATCACTCACGTTTACTCAAATCGATCTCCGTCTTGAATTCAATTCATTAACACCATTAAATATTTAGGATATCTAAAATAAATAAATAAAAAAAAATTGAAGAAAAGCTATCGTCATCAATATGTACAATTTATATAAAAATAAAATAAAAACCCACAAAATTTTGATGGAATCTTTGCTAGAGATGTTTCTTTTTTCGATTTTTTTTATCAAAGATTCTGTAAAATCTATCTTGTTATTTGCATATGGATAAGAATAAAATTCCATTATTTTAATAACAGTAATGCCAGATTTTACGTGGGAAAAAACAGAGATTCGAAATATTTTCCATAGTTTTTTTTTTTTTTTTGCTTTTTTTCCATCGCTATATGTCAGTTTTCTTTCTAAACTGACAGCACACTTCGATTTCCACAGTATATTGGATAACTGGAATGCCATTCTATAAAATGCAAACATATAACTTTTCCTGTTGTTTTATTCTACATATATATAAAAAATATATATACATACCAATTCTTAACATCTGTTTATTATTAATCCAAAAATGGAAACTGTTAGTTTTTACGCGAATCCATCACGGGGAATACTCAAAAATTCGAAGCGAAATTATGACATTTTTATTGTTTGCCGGATATGTCTGTGTATGCAGTGGAATTCGTTTTACGTTCCGAATGTGTAAAGATAAAATACTTTTAAGCATTCTCATCCCCCCTTTAGTAGAAGTTCACAACAACACCCAATTTAAAAAGCTTTTAAAGAATAAACGAATGTTATGCGTTTTAGCAATAATTTTATTTCTCTTGTTTCGTGGGATAGATTAATGCTATTTTCGGAAAGGTTTCGCAAAACAACATATTTCTCGACGTTTGTTTTAAACGTATATTCTCTACGGATGTTTACAGAATAAAATCTTGCTTTTTAACTTTAAAACAAAAAATATATTCGTTAATCCGCCATTATTTTATTTTAAATAAAACGAAATGGTTTATTTGTTAGTACACAGAGAGGAAAAAAGAGAAAAATTACAATAATGATTCGATCATGGTTATAAAACAGGAAACATTTTTTATTTTTTATTTTTTAAATTCTAAAGAAACCATTCTTGTTTATTAACTAGCAAACATCAAAGACGTGTTTTTTTTTTCTACTTATGAACACAAATAATTATTTATCATGATAAAACAAACGTCGATTTTTCTTTAAACATAGCCGAACTGTATGTAAAAATTCTTAATTATTTCGGTTATAATTGAAGAAAAAAAAATTTGATATTTTAAATAAGTAAATAAACAAGAAAAAAACGCAAAATTTCGACTGTTTGTTTTTTATTATTACTTTGGAGAAAATATTCCATTAAGTAATGCATGTGTTTTTGCTATGCTGTAGCTTTACATGCGAAGGTTGCACGTATTCGTCGATGAGACAATTTATTCAGAATTTTTTTTTTTCCCCCTGTCGAAATTTGGAATTATGTAAAACTGCTGAATATTTTTATCCATTTGGAAAGTCTACTGAATAATATCAGCCAAATAGACTTAAAAATACTGGCATGACAGCTATTTTTGAATTAAGTACGGTTCTAAATACATAAATCAACGAAATTAATCAATGTTTATGGTGAATTTTCAATATTTTTTTTTTTTTTTGAAGAAATAAATTTTTAGAATTAAAGAAATAAATCGAATTTTGGCCAAACATTTTTGCATGTTTTCATATCTCGAAATCGCGTTTTCGGTACATACCAATAGAAATTACCAAAGAAGAAAAATTCCTGGAGAAAAAAAAAAAAAAAAAATATTCTCCAGAATTTTAAAGACATAAAAAAAAAAGTATTCAATAGTTCTAAAATATTATTCTGAATGTTTTGTAAATATTAATAACGTTAAACCGTATGTATAATGAACTAAAAACCAACTAGGAAAAAAAAAAATCAAGAGAACATATTAAACTAGCTCGTTTTCATTAAGAAATTCGGCAGTGTTCCTCTTACATAAACGTTAAAAGCTTACAATGGAGAAGACTTGAGTTATTGATAGAAAGTTAGCTATACAAACAAACTTTCTTGTTTACGTTCACAAGTAAAGAGATCTGTACACGATGTTTACTCTCAATTCTTTATCCGACTCAAATCCGGTCACAACTTTTACTTTGTTGATATAATTCCCAAGCGAAAGTGAGAATTCTAATGTCGAAAATGTCTTGTTTCGATGTTCTGCACTCTATTTATTCTATTTATCACTGGAATGGATGAAATTTATGAAGGTAACTATGGAATATTATCTTCTGGATGAAATTTTTATTGGTAACTATAAACCAATAAGCAATGGAATAGGCATGTAATAACAGAACAGGAAGCAAACAAGGAGAAAATTTCCTACAAGAATCTACAGAATGAATGGACTAACCTAAATATTTATGATTTACTAGGAAATTTAAAATATCATTTTGCTGTTCTTTGAATTTTATTTCATTTTTATATGCATATTTATTACGAAATTATACAAATTATAATAAAAGAGAAAGAGCAAACTCTTATATTTACAATAAAAAAAAATTATCATAAATTTTTATAAAATTAATTAATTTATATTTAATTCCCGAATATTTAGAAATAAAGTATTTAGAAGAAATATTTTCTAATAAATGCTAATTTCTATTAAATGTTTACAGTTTTACTTTTCCTTTAGATTTAATTAATTCAAATGAGTTGATCAGTTCTTTTATATAAATAATTAAGGGAACTAATCTGTTTATTTAAATCTTATTTCAGTAACTGATCAGCTTAAATGATTATTTCAGAAACTAACAATTTAAATGGTTATTTCTCTAATTAGTTAATTTAAATGTTTATTTCTGTAAGTGATCAATTTAAATATTTATTTCTATAAGTGATCGGTTTTAAATGCTTATTTTTTTGTAATTGATCAGTTTTAAATGTTTATTTCTAATAATTGATCAATTTAAATACAATACTATATTTATTTCTGTAATCGATCAGTTTAAATGTTTATTTCTATAAGTGATCGGTTTTAAATGTTTATTTCTATAAGTAATCAGTTTGATCAATTACAGAAATCAACATTTAAACTGATCTCTTATAGAAATGGATACTATACTGCATTTAAATTGATCAATTATAGAAATAAACATTTAATTTAAATACAATACAGTACCCGTTTCTATAAGTGACCAATTTAAATACAATACAGTATTTATTTTCATAAGTGATCGATCAGATGAAATGTTTATTTCAGTAACTAATCAGTTTATATATCTGTTTCTATAAATACTGTAATCTATTTAAATGTTTATTTCTGTAATTGATCAGTTCCAATAACTGGTCAGTTTACTGTATACGCTCATTTCTGTAAGTAATCGGTTCAAATGTTTATCTCAAAAAGTGATCAGGTTGTTTGTTCTTAATTCTACTTAGAAGAGCTATTCAGTTTTTTCTAATATAAATAAATAATCAAGTTTTGTAAATAAACATTTTAAAGAAATAGCAGTTTTTTTCATTTGTTGATATTGATTTTTACATTCAGTATAATACTGTATGTAGAAGAAAAGTAAAAGTTTAATAGAAAATACCGATTTTTAAAAAAATTTCCCAAATAATTCGCGACAGATATCTATTTTCGTTCATAGAGGAGTTTATGTCTAAATTTTAAAGTTCTACAGTTTTGAGGTAATTATGATGTAATCCGAATCGATATATTTTAGCGGTAACAAACTATCTCATTGGAAATATCCTCAGGCATTCTCCTAGGAGGACTTATTTCAGGATAGAAGGCATCTGATATCTATTCTGGATAGAATTCGTGAGGATGTAGTTGACAGTGAGAGATTGGAATAGTTATTGATTTTTACAGACGACTGTCAAGAGACAACCCACGATTACAACTGTAAGTAGAGTGAATGGGTTGATTGCTCCCGATAAAAATAAGAGAAAATTTCTCGATAACGCTGTTGACATGGCCAGAAGAGAAGAATTGTTAAATTGCCAATTAGTCTTTAATTTGGCATTAATTGCTCCAATTGTTCTAACGTTTTAATGTTTAACTTTAAATGAACGTTCATTATCGAATTAAGTCTTTCGTTTAGAATTAAGTTATCGGAGTGGAAATTGAATGATCGAATATAGTTTAATGTTCGATACAATTGCGATATTTTACTGTTATCATTCGTTGTTAAGCGTTTGACTTCGAGTTTTGGCACACATTCGTGTTAATATTTGCAAAACTACAGTTTAAAATTTAAGTATTTGTCAAACAAATATATTATATATCAATAGCAGGATAACTAAAATACGTGATGGCGTAAAGCAAAAATACACTCGATGAAAAAATTACGTTAAGTTCACGTTATAAAATAAACATGGGTTCAATATATTTATTTTTAAGAACTACCAGCCCGGGATGATTAAATTTAAAATTTAAAACGATAACTTCTCTATGAAATTTCTCTCGGGAAATATAGACATATATAAATCTATAGAGAGTAACGGATTTCTGTGATCAAAAATTAATTATATATATATATATATAAAGTTTAAAAATTGTTCAATATAAAATTAAAATACTAAAATATTTGTTCTTTAAATTAAAAATATGCAATACATTTAACGTATTGCAACAACAAATCTGTGAAGAGTTTCCATTAATTTAACGATAAAAAGATGTGGATAATGACGAGCAACAGCAAACGATCGACGAAAACGATTTTTTTTATTCATCAATAATAATAATAATAAATTTAAACTACGTGAAACACGATATAATAAAATAATCAACAGAAAAATGCCATTACGTCGAATTTTTAAAGGAATAATAAATATCAAATAAAAAAATAATAATAATCAGGAGGAGATATTATCGTATGTTATCAATAGTTTGTTGCTTATAAAACGCAAAAGATGGACCGCAATCTTAGATTCTTTGTATACTTTTCTATCGATTTATTCTGTTGTTATATTTTCTAGAAATTTTTAATAAAACAAAAATGAACGATATCTAGTTTAAAAACGTAATTTTATTCAGTGCGACAATTTTTTTTTTTTTAATGTTTTTTAACGAAGACAAACTAACGACATTCCCTGATTTTAATAACGTGATACTATGCTGTTGTAACTTAATAGATATTAATCATCACCATGAAAAACATCGCTTAAATGATGGAAAAAAAATTAGAAAAGGAAAAAAAATTAAAACGATTATCTTTCCGAGATATTTTAGCTAGTTAAATCTATATCGTTTTGAGTTACAAAGCACTTTATCGATTTTTCTGTTCCTTTGTATCGTATTAAGTTCAGATTCTAGTGAATTCTTTCAAGTAGATTTTTATGGTAAACAGGTGTAATAAGCATTATTTATATTTAATGATTATATTATAAAGTATGCTATTTTTTATTCGCTTTATTTTCTTCAACGATATATACTTGAATGATTAATTTTCCACCTTAAAAAGAATTTTTACAGCCAACCAAAGAGCTATTATTTATTTATTACTGAATTTTTTTTTTTTTTTTTGCTGAAATATTTTAAAAGTAACAAAAGCTTTGAGCTGATAAGAAATTCTGATAGTTAACGAACAATTTTTCATTTTTTTTGAAAGAATCTAGAAACTGTTATTATGCCGGAATGATACGGTATCGTGTTAAAGCATCACTTTTCATTCGCGATAATAGCATATATACTAAGGTGACCAACCCACCGGAGAATATAAAATAATATTAATAGGTAGGATAGAACGGGATTAGAATCCTGATCTATCTGGCGATAAGTCGATGATATAAAAACATAGTCATTCCAACGGCCTATCAATTGATTACCAATATCAGTCATTGATCTGCCTCAAATAATAAATCGTAGTCGAGATGTGCAGCCTTTCACTTGTCTCACTCGGTTATATGATTTTTCATGTTTTTATTTCTCAAATAGAATTTTTGACATATGAAAAAAATTCGAAAGATTCATTCAGCCGTCTGTCACATCCACAAATGAGGCCATCATCAGCCTGAAGGGTCCTTTTGGCATTAAAATTTCTGAGAAAGATTTTTAGTGAAAGAGATGGAGAATACCCTTTGGCATGTGATTTAATCCTTTGTAGAATGAAAGGTGAAGTGATAAGAGTATAGGAGAGCATGAGGAAAGAGAGAGCATACTAATAGAAGTGTGACAGGTCACTAGAGGATGAGAGAAAGCACAAAGAGTGTCTCTAGTGACTTGCTACACTTCTAGTACGTATCCTAAGAGGCGACTAAAGCTCTTAAGACACGTGGTTTAGATGGTAGATGAATTCTGCCTACTTATAGGAGATTTCGAGAGAGACTCAAGTTTCTGGAATGGCCGCAGTTCCCATAAATTAAAGTTATGTCTCTGGAATCATCGAACAAATATGTTTGAGGAGTGGATGCTGCTATACTTTCTAACTAATAAAATCTTGTGGTGTTAGCAGAACTACAGTTTCAATATAAAACTGCTTTTTTTATTATTTTTCAATGTACAATATTCATTAAAGAAGTTATTTCTGTAACCATTTTATTCTATCTAATTGAGGTTTCTTAAAGGATTTAATTTAACCAAAAAAAAAAAACATCGATCTTCTCAACACAAGGAAAAGGTACAAAGAGAAGTTGTGAACATCATATAAAAACGCTGCTAGCAACAATACAGAATGTTGTTTTTCGCTTCCAGCAGTTTATGTCTGTCGACATCTACACACACCAAGCAATTCTTCTTCTTATGATATGCATAATAGCTTTTGAGAATACATAAACTTATTGCATGCATACTCCAAACATTATAAAGCAAATAATACCGTTATCATCATGTTTTTAAAACTATTTAAATCTTTAATTTTACGCGTTATTGCTACATTACTCTCACTAATAACGTTATTAATTTTTATCCATTAACTCTAATCTGAACCGATTCTATTTTCTAGCAAATATCAATAAAAGTAGAGAAAACTAATTCAGAAATCTAATATAACGAACAAAAGTTAATTAGATAAGAAGTTTAAATCATGTTTTGATCATTAATTACGAATTCGGTAGAGTACATAAACAACATAAGTTTAAACATAAAATTTATTGCCCAATTAAGAAATGCTAGAGATATCGGGAATCTCTGCGGTGAGATTTGAAATTTTAATGAGGGCTAACATTATCAAATTCTCAGAAATAAACTTGATAATACAAATATTTCACCTTAAATGTGCGTAACAGTGAAGTGGTTAATTATCGTGACGCCAGCAGTTTTGTAATTATTCAGATATCTTTGTTAATAAGCGCGTTTTTTTTTCATCTTCTTTATGACGGATGACTTTAAGTTGCGTAGGAAAAAAAAAATCACATGGCGGTTTATAAATTACGTCACGTACTATTTTTGAGTAGTTTGATAGAACTTGTTAAATGGGAAGCAGAAAGCTTAATCCTCATAATGCAATATCACTCCTCTCAAAACCAATAATGTTGCCAACGTACATAAATCATTGGTGGATATCATATCACTTTAGCAAATTTCCTTTCTGTCTGACCCGACTATATTTCACTCCTCTACTTTACACACACACACACATACATATATATCTAATAACTTCTAATGGTTTTTTTTTTATTATTATTATTTTGGAGTGTTATTTATAATTCAAAAGCTTAATTTTATTAAAATTATATAGACTCTATATATAATTTAAAGACACCAATACATATATGTATAACTTGCATTAAAGTTAATAAATCATTAAAATATGAACTTGTGATGTATCGAAGTTTCTAAAGTGATAAATTTTATTTATTCCCAAGTGAGAAATTGTAAAAGTTATATATATATATTTTCCTTCAGAATATTTTCGTATGTTATTTGTTTGGTGACACGAGTTTCTCTTTTGCACGTAAACCAAAAATTTATTGGTTTGCATTCATTTTCTTCTTCAAGTTACATGCAAAAGTCCGAATTTGCATTTCCAATATATATCTCCCTTAGGAAGAATAAAGGAAGAAGAGAAACAGAGAGAGAGAGAGAGGAGGGAGAAAAAAGGACGTGAAATATATAAACAGATTTAGACTTATTGAACTACTTATCTCTCTATTTTTTTTTTTTTTTTTTAATGTATTTTACCTAAAAAGGAAATTTAAAAATTTGAATTATACTTTTTTATAACAAGAAAACATTCTATAATACCGTGCACTGCAGTTTAAAATTAATGAAACAAAACATAGAATCTCGTTTATGAACGATATATCCCATTAATCCGACATCCAATTATCCGGATTCTCTGCCTTAAACAGGTGAAGAAGATAAGCAGACAACGCAGAAAACTGTACGATTTCTTCATTATTATCGGAAATAATGCAAACTAGTATCGACACGTAAGTATTCCAAATAAATAAATAAATATTCTACATCTAAAAATCGAAAAAAGAAGAAGAAGAAACATTTGCTATAATTATTTGTCTTATTAATAAGGATTGAATATAAAGAACGATATTCGGTTCTCATTAAATTGAAGATTTTTTCGAGTTTTGTAAAAGAAAACAAATATTTGTTTTAAAAATATCTACAATAACATCGCAAATAATGTTTATATCTCTTAAAAGTGGTATTGATGTTAGAACTCTTAAAATTGGATTTTTTTTTCCGGGAAAGGAATAGTTGTATAGAAATTCTTATAAAAATATAACAGAGCAATTTTCAACAAAAAAAAAAAAAAAAAAAATATTTTTTCCCTTTCTTTACTGATACAAATCCATAATATCGTTTTCATAATAATAATAAAATTTTCTTTCTTTTTTTTTATCGATTCAGAAATTTGTTTCTTCAGATTTTACTTTCCTTTTCTTTTAAGGCTTTTGATAAAATTATAATGACAAGCGTTACTACAAATAGAATAAAATAAAATTTATAAATCGTTTTATGACGTTTTTGCGATTGAAAAGTTAAAATGCGAACGTTAAAAAAGTTCAAAAAATATTTTTTATTTTTATTATTATTACTTGTTATCTAAAGTGAAACGTTTCGATAACGAAATGACAGGCTATAACTATAGATTGGAAATGTTAACAACCGACAAAAATTTGACACGGTTCTAACTGGAAATCTATCGTTCTTAAACGTAGATCCGTACGCTAGATTTTATTTTTGATCACGTAAAAAAAATATACACATCTTTACATCTCCATTTACATTTCTAAATACTCTTGAATGGTAAAATTTTATATTCTAATTAATAAAAAAAAAAAATAGACTAGTTCTTGAGTTAATGGTGATTCACAGTTCCATCTTGAGTTAATGGTGATTCAAAGTTGCATCTTGAGTTAATGGTGATTCAAAGTTGCATCTTGCGTTAATGGCGATTCAAAGTTTCATCTTGAGTTAATGGTGATTCAAAATTCCATCTTGAGTTAATGGTGATTCAAAGTTCCATCTTGAGTTAATGGTGATTCACAGTTGCATCTTGAGTTAATGGTGATTCAAAGTTCCATCTTGAATTAATGGTGGTTCGAAGCTTCTCTTGAGTTAATAGAGATTCAAAATTTGATAAGTTTCATCTTGAGTTAATGGTGATTCAAACTTGAATAGGTTTCATTTTGAATTAATGGTGATTAACTTAATCATTAACCATTAACTCAAGATGAAAATAAAGATTTGGTTCATTATTATTTATATCTATTTTCTAATTCTAAATTATTCTTCTCGAATTATTCCCGTTTTCATCATTTTCTAGAATTTTATGCCATTATTCCTTTCGTTTTATTCATTAATAAAACAAAATATGAAAGTTGTTTACGTCTTAGATCCATTATATCAGACTATTACCTAAACTTATAAAATTCTTTTATTATCTTAATAAATATTATATATATCATTAAAGAGAAAGACGTATATTAAATTCTGTAAAATAATATTTGCAGAAAATAAGCTTACATATATATAGTCATACATAAAACATGTACAATCCTATTATTTTCTACTCGGATGAAATTTTCTACGAACCAAAAAAAAAAAAAAAAAGTAAAGTCGCCTATGATAAGATAAGAAATAATATAAAAATAAAGATCTTAAATAAATGAAAACAAAAGTCAATATCAGGAAAGATAAAATTCGAGAGAAGGTAAAGAAGAAAAAAAATTTAATGCTATTAAAATTAAAATAAAAAGTTTCTGAAAATAATTTATGAAAGATTCTCTGAAAAGATCTCATGAATCATTTAAATATTCGTGTCTTTTTAGAACTGCATCGAACAAATTTAAAAAAAAAAAAAAAAAAAAAAAAAATGCAATTTTTATATTATGCATGAAAAAACCAAATAAATATTTTAATAAAAAATTTATTTTATTTTTTTTAGAAACTTATAAACATATATATATACATAAAACACAGTTATAATTTTTGTACAAACATATATACAGTATATAACATATATACAGTACATAAAATACAGTTATAATTTTCTACAAGGGAAATTTTTAAAATATTCTACAAAAAATATCTTTAAAAATGAAAAAAAAAGAAAGTTAAATTCAATCTAAAACTTAAGAAATTATAAAATAAATATAATTATGGTTTTGATAATAAGCAAAAAATTTCTAAAAAACATTTTTAAAGATATTTTTTATAGTTATTAATAATGCAAAAAATCGAAAGAAATACCGAAAAAAAAATTGATATAAGAGGAAAACAAACAATAGAAATGACAAAATGTTTCATAATTAATCATTGAGTACTTAAATATCTTGTACAAGACGACTTTTTTTTTAAACTTATTGTAATAAATATTACTTTTTATCGGTGCAAAAACAGAGAATTTATTGCAGAAAACGCTTCAGAAAAAAGAAAAAAAAAACGAAAAATGAAAAATTGACTCGAATTTTTTTTAACATATGATTTGTTTGTCATTGAAGAAATGATATTTTTTAAAAATTATCCAACATAATAAATAGACCGACCAACTTCTCCATATTGTTTAAGTCTTTCGAATTTTTATATCTTTACGAGTGGCTTGCTATGTATAAAATGCATAAACTTAAAGGAAGAAGGAACGAAAAGAAAGAAGAAGAAAAAAAAAATATGTTTATGTAACAAAAGAAAAACATTTTGTTGTCTTCATTTCGGTAACTGATAACCTTTTCAGATCCTTAGAGATCTATTATCTCAACACCGGGAAAACAGAGCAATCGAGCAACCAAACATCAGTGGTAAACCAAGCAAACAGCAAATTCTAGACATCACAAACTATTATTGGAAATGGACATAGTACAATGAACAACAAAAGAGCCTCGACATATCATTTAAAATATACTTATCACTATAGATCTAGCGAGGAAAGCAAATTTATTTTATAGGCTCGTAACGTTATACAATGCTCTACTTCATTCTAAAACGGATGAACAAGCGTTAAGATGATGAATGATAAGGATTCCTGTAATTATTCTCGACGCAAATCAATTATTTTCCGTAATAAAATGTAATATTATACTCTTTTGCATTTTCTAATCAGCTGAGAACACACACATATATATATATAATTTTTATTTTCAGCTATAGAAACGTAAAATGTTTAATTGTCTAACCATTAATTTTTCATCTTCTCTCTCTCTCTCTCTTTCCACCACAAATTCCTGACTTCGTAGGTTAAATCCGATAGAAAACCATTAATTTTATTAAAGCGAAGGTTTCTTAGTTCTTTCAAACAAGGGATTGTTTCTGTAAATAATGTCTCAGTTTGCAACCAATAATGGATTAAAGCAACATTTCAGAAATGCTTTCCGAAAGAATGATTTATATTTTTCCGTCCTTGGATAAAATAATCCGAAATATATTTTTGCACACAAAAATACAATTTTTAGATTTTGCTATTAAGCACGTTTTTTTAGTACTTTAAAAAAAATTCGAAAGTATTCGCACTTAATTTATTTTCCCGAACGAAATGTCATTTGCATAATATTGGCCATTTTAAAACCGAAATCCAAAAGATGACTGGCAGAAATCTATATCGAATGTTTCCATTAAGCTATATACTTATTTTTATTGCTTTCTAATATAAAAATCGAAAAATAATAAAAAAATTATACTGTTAGAAATTATGCTGCACGGTATTGGTCCAGGATACATAAATTTAATGGAAGTACAGTACTTTCGATCTTCGAAGTATCGAAAGTATTCAAATTTATTTGTTGCAATATAACTTTGGTTAATATCTGTTTAAACCGTATGGGTGTTTATTTGTATTTTTGGTTTGTTAGATTGGAAGACAATAAGAAAACGACAACTTAATAGAAATATTTGATATAAAATACAAATTATCCGCTCATATAAATGAGCGGAAATATAATCTTGTTATTTAATCTTATAATATTATATACAGGGTGTTCTGTTAATGGACCGACAAACTCAGAGGGCTGTTAGACATGAAGAGGAACAAGAATTGCAATGGAACATGGTGTCGCAAACCACGTTGTGTGTGTGAAAATCGGCAGACATCCAAAGCATAGCTGGCATCTTCGAGCGCGTCGGGAATCGTTTTTACGTCATTGTAGATTGTGTAATGACGTCAGCGGTGGTCACTTCCAACAACTCGTAATAATTAATGAAATAAATCTTTTTGTAGTTACTATAGTACTTTTTTGTCGTTCCAGCGTGACGTCGAAACCTGCATGCGTTTTTCGAGATTTTCACACTCTCAAACGTGGTTTGCGACACCATGTTCCATTGTAATTTTTGTTCCTCTTGATGTCTAATAACAATCCTTTGAGTTTGTCGGTCCATTAACAGAACACCCCGTATAACCACGAAAAACACTTCCGATCTCGTAAAGATATCCAAGATGGAATCGTAAAATGGCATCCATTATTACGTTACAGCGCCATCTGCGAATTCTGTCTTTTTAGAAGAACTACAATGTCGATGTAATTTTTATTCTTTAATTTTTAAATTATTAATAACAACTAATAATTTTGGCTGTCGCAGACATCCAAAAATTAGAACTTTCTAAAGATACCCTATATATAGAAATCGGTACAGTAGTTCAACCGAAAAAGGACATCCAGCCACCCACGTTTGATTATTAATAATGATTTGTGCAAAATATATTTTGGATTTAGTTGTAAGTAACCAATATGCAGTCGAGTGATGTCTCATCTATTAAATCAATTGAAAGTACTTTCGAACTTTAAAATGCCAGTATACTTTCGATTTTCAGTTTTCCGAAAAAAAAGAATCATCATTTGCAAAATATTTTTATGATTATAAACTATGTAATTTTTATTATTTTTGATTTACCACATTCAAAAATCCTAGAAACTATAGCCGAATGGAAATATTTGATGTAAATACTTGACCAGATATACTTGGACCAATATTTACATCAAAATTATTTCAAACCAAAAATACAGTTCACATCAAACTAACAAAAATAATATTTTTGATTACCAAAAAATAATAAAAATTATACAGTTTATAATAGTAAAATATTTTGCAAATAATTCTTTTTTTTTCAAAAAATTGAAAATCGAAAGTACTGGCATTTTAAAGTTCGAAAGTATTTTCAATTCGAACAATACTCGACCAAATATATTTTTATCTATAATCATTAAAAATAATGTAATCAAATGATGTTTAATCGAGGAAATAAACCCATTTGAATAATATTTTTTATTATATAAAGCATGATTTTTATTATTTTTGATTGATCGTGCTCGAAAGTACTAAAAATGTAACAACTTTAGATTATTTGCACAAAATATATTTTTCGATTTCAGTTTAAAATAACCAACATAACAAATTAAATGACGTTTCATATAGGATAATAAATTTAGGTGATAGTACTTTCGAACTCAAATTAAGTGAGAGTAGTTTCGGACTTAAATAAAAGTATTTTCGATTTTTAATGTCTTAGATGAAACATCATCTGCACGATATTGTTATTTTAAACTGCACAATATTTATCATGTTTGATTTACGTTTGAAAGTACTAAAGTGTAATGGAGTTGCTTGATATAAATTTTGTTTAAAGTAATTAATATTATGTAACCAAATGATGTTTGGTTGAGAAAATAAATTAAGTGAGAGTATTTTCGAACTTAAAACCCGAGAAAAATACAATAGAACCTCGTTTATACGTTTTTGAAGGATGTTGATAAAAATTATGTACAAGTGAGATTAACGTTAAAATGAAACTTTTTATTTTAACTTTAAATGTTGGAAAAATACATTAAAACTTCAAATTAAGAAGTTTAATAAACGATGATGGGCAAATAGTTATTTTGGCATAAAGAAAGTAAACTACAATTGATTCTTTCTTTATTTTGGATGCAATATTACATTCTTAGATCGAGACTTCATACACAACTACTGTACACATCTTGTCATCACTAATGTTTCAGTGTAACACAATGTTACATAACGTTGGTAGAAAGACTGATGAGATAAGTTTTGGTTTTACTTTTGTATTCATTCTACTTTTTATTTCGTGAGATAATATAGTGTACAGTATAACAAATTATTCCTTTGTTGGAAAAGTTTGGCAAAGATTTCTTGGATTTTATGTATAAGTATGACGAAATGATTTTGGGTAATCAAAATAATGGCATACAAATGGAAAACATGCAAGTGGGATGATTTTACATGCAAAATCGAAAGAGTGTACAAAACACAACGTGCAACTACGAAAAATGTAGAAGCGAGAAATGTATAAACAGGTTTCTACTGTATATTGATCATACTGTATTATGATATTTATTATAATCGTTTGTCACATTGTTTACTAAACTATAAAAAATATTGCCTTTAATTTTACCATTATGTAATAATTTACAAAAATTTTATGTAATTTTTCTATGAATATATCATTTATTAAAACTTCTTCAGGAATTTATGGAGAACTTGTGATAAAATCTTTTTCATGTATTAAATAGTTTATAATATAATATAGCTTGCAAGCAGTCAGCATAATTTTATATTTTAGTTCAAGGTTCTAAAATTAAACTTTTTTTTTTTTTTTTTACTGAAATGCCTCTTCGAAAAGTGACTTTGTTGATAAAGTGATAAAATTGTATTGTAAATGTTATCAATGCTGTCTTTATATTAAAAATTTTGATTCATTTTTAGAGTTGCTATCAAATGAAAATCTGGCATGATATTCTCTTGAAATGAGAATATCAATATCTATCATCTTTAATTAAATCCTGATAACAGAATTATTATTATGTCAATCAAATTAATCATAATTAGATAAAACTGTGCGATATCAGATATTTTAGTATATCAAATGAAGTTCAGCAAATATGCTGTCATATAAAAAAGATAAAATTATCACTTACAGATAATTCTTAATCCAGTAACTAGGAAATTTATTAAACTGGAAGTAATCTTAATGTAGTTCAGAGTGTGTTCAAACTTTTAGATTATCTGTTTATATTTTTGGGATATTTTTATATCAAAGACAGAATAAAATCAAATTAATGTACTAATTGCAAAAAAAAATATATGGAGACTGATGACTGATTTTGTGTAAATCAAACTAATGAAAATACGATTGAACTTTGAACTTAGACATTAAATGATTTGAAATCATCCACGAATAATAAGATATTTCCACAATTCTCCAGCCACTTATTAATTCAAACGTATGTATTATCCATTAAATCATGATTAATGATTTAATGATTAGAGGTAAGGAACACAATGCCTTAATTTGGTCAAGTTGTACAAAAACTATTAGAGGTCATAAGTATTACTGATATCCAGATATCATATAAACAAAAGGAATAGCATATAAGAAACACAATTTTTTGGAACATAATGGATTATTAATACAAATTAAAAGTATTTACGTAGATAAAATTTAGCAAACTTCTAAAATGATAAAATTAAAAAAAATGAAAAAATATAAAATTTTTTATATAATTAGATAGGTTAAGATTTGAATAGGAAAGTTGTTCAAAAATTTTTTTAAATAAGAAAATATTGTTTTTAATTCTTCGAAAAATAAGTAGATATACAGCTAATTTTATATCAATGTAGAGCGTCCTATATTTGGTATATCCAATATGTTCATGCTTCCGAATTTTGTTCTAGTAAGTTTAATCAAAATTCACACTGTAAAATTATGTGTTTTATGTGTATTCATTGTATTGTGTTAATAAACCAAAGAAAAAGACAATTGCTTAAACAACAATTCCTTTATAAAATCATCTACGAAACAGAAATAGGTATGAATTAAATATTTATTTATTTTAAAATTTAAATTTTTTCCGTATCTTATTTCTTTTTTATATTCTTTATAGTAGACGCGAACATTTAGTATCATCATCAATCTGAAGTATTTATATCATTTTTTCTTGAAATAATATATAGTGAAAAACTGATAATATGGAATTCTAGCAATACTCATCACTGCAATTTAGGTAAGAAAAACTATTAATAATTACAAGAGTTTTCCAAAATATATTTGAAATCTAATAAAATTTTAAGTCAGAGTAATTTTATGATAAATTATATAAATAATTTTTTTCGTATTTTTATTTTTGTATTTCACTGTGTTTACCTTAAAGTTTGTTCTTTGTTAATTCTTTATTATTAATGAATTTGATACAATATGCTTTACATGAAAGAATTAACTCCAGTTTCATAATGAAAAAGTAACAAAATACTTCTTGAGTTTTATTTCTAATCATATTTGCATACGAATCTTTCCAATATAAAAAATTTGTATTGAAAATTATCATAACTTTTCCATCAATAATTATTAAACAGTGGACCTAATCTAAAGTTTGTTGTTGTTTGAAGACCAAATTTATCGAGAAATAGACCAGAAGAAAACTATAAGTAAAACAGCCCACCGACAAAAAAATTGCAGTTTATATTGGCCGCATTATTGATGACGACGACCAGAGAGAATCAATAGGACAATCTCAAATCTCCAAAAAGAAATTTTTTTTGAAAGAATAAGTTATGTAATAGATTTTAGATCTTCCAGAAAAAAGTTATTTTTTCCGCACATAGATTTAACTAACAAAACTGAAACTTTGGCACATCAAATTTAATATAAAGTATAATTTATTGCTATGTTTTAAGATATTGTTTTTTTTTTCCTGGCTATATTCTTAAAAGCAATTATGCAGCTCCTGTCATTCTGGCTGGAGTTATAACTATGCCTTTCTAGAAAAAAGTTCAGATCAAAAGATTTTAAAACACAGAATAGAAATAGATTATATGCAAACTGTATTCTTTCTACATTCTTTTTAATTATTTTTTCATATTTAATAACTGTCTACTTGATATTGGTTAGAATCAATCTACAGAAAATAAGTGACACTAAATACTATCATATAGGTCTCAGGTTGTTTCAAGGAGTACCATATGTCATGTGCTCATTCATAGTGGACAGTTGCCTACATTTTATCCTTTGTCCATGTCTGCAACTCACATCTATTCTCAGAATACTGAGGTAAGCACATTCTGCAAAGTATTGCATCACTCGAGAAAAGATATCTGAATTATTGATGATATATTTTACCCTACTGACTCTGAAAATATATATTTATTTTCAGAAACTTAAGTGAAACTTATCATAGTTCGAGGGTAGTTCAAAAATATCTGAATGTAAGACATTAAATTTTGAAGAAGTTATCTATGTTTATTACTGTTTAACCGTAGAACTGCCACAAAAATTACGTCTACTGCGCATCCATTTACGTAAATTTTTTTAATTTACGTAAAGTT
>WUQG02068390.1:0-27627 GCA_011317285.2 Androctonus mauritanicus | reverse complement strand
TACGCTCCTGAAATTCATGCCAGAATACTGAAGAATCCGGATTTTCGGTTGCCGGATTTTTGAATGTCAACCTGTATCTATAATTTTTATATATATATATCTATATCAAAAATGTAATATTTCAGATTTATATTTTAGCAGAATTAAATTTATATCATTTTCCTCTTCCGTAATAAAATTCTCACTTCATCATCATATCCAGATATACTGTAGGTGTTAAAGTATATTATTAATGATCATCATTTCTTTTCTTAAAATTTACTTCCGTAGATCTAAATATATTTAATATGAAGAATAAATACTGTTTAATTTTTTAAATACAGTTTTGTTTTTGCTGTTACTATTCTCCGTAAATAAACCTTGATGACAAACATTACTTTAGGATAACTCTTGATGTAGAATTTTCTTGATTGAAACCGATAGATGAACTATTTGTAACAATCTTGATATTTTCCTATAAAATCTTACAGAAGTTCTTGATAACTTTAGTTATTATTAATATTAATTATTTTATAAGAAATTTCTTTTCTTTTCTTTTGTTGTTTTAATGCTCTCTAACATTTCTAGTGGTAAAATTAACAATTCTCAAAATCGAATTTTTCCAATATCCGACATATCGAAAGACATTGCCATTATGCAAATGCTTTAGCAATCTTACAGGCAATCTTCTATAAAGAAGACTACTGCAGATTTATTGGAAAAGATTACCGAAACATGCAGAAACAAATAGAATTTAAAAAAAAAGCAATATTATCTTTAAGCACCATTTCCTTCTGAATGTTTTAGGTATCGAATTAATATTATGTATCAAAATTAATGTTATTTTAAGATAGAAAGAGATCGTTTGTATAAATTTAAGTAATTTATTTTGAATGATCAGAAAAATCTAATTTTTGGTTTTAATTTATTATTCTTCACGCTGGTTCTTCAAGATATTCAGTTTTTTTTTTTTTTAACCTATGGTAACGTTACGATATTTTAAAATTAATTGTGGTCAATATCAAGAAAAAAAAATTATAAATTGTTCTGAAGTAATGATGATATTTAGCTACCAACGTTTAAAATAATTTTATCTTTTAAAGATTCATTAAAAATTACTAGTTCTCTATATTTAAACGGCTCTATTATGTGAATTTTTTATAATCTTCATTGTTGCTATCAAACGGTTCAATGATTTAAATTACACTTACATCAACATCATATTTTAGAAAAAAAATAATAATTTTATATGATGAGATATAAATATAGATAAGCTTATACTCCAAAACAACTTTATTACTTCTGACAACTGACAATTTTCGATTCAAACATGTTTAGATATCGTACAACAGAGTGATAATTCAAGATTAGCTACAATGGGCATCATATCTTACTCGAATCTATTTTTTTCTGCCAAGTTTGCTCGCTAATTATAACGGTTATAATTGTACCAATGATATAAAAAATTCGGTTAAATTTATTTTTAACTCAATATGTTTACACTTCAGTGGAAAAAAAATAAAAAAAAATAAGAATCCAATTGGTTGACCATGTTGTTTTTGTAAATCTAATAAAGAAAGCTCCTTCAGCCACACATTTGTTCATTGTGAACCTTTTAGACATCTGTTAATTATTCAACGTTAATTTAGAAACTATTTATGTTTTTTATTATATTCTTTATTTAAATATTTTTTTTCTAGATTTATTAATTAAGTAATTAATTAAATTTAAGCAATAAAATGGTATTTAACGTTAATTAATGTTAACTAATCAAGTAATTTAAATATTATTCTTTATCTATGTACATTCATTTTAATTCTAATTTTTTATACTAAATATAAATTTAATAAATTTTAAAAATAAAAGAAAAATTAATAAAATATTTTAATGTTATATAAAATCACATTCTTTTATTATTTCTCTATGCTACAGTAAAATAATTATCTAGATCTGGAAATATATTTACAATTATTCAGTAATGTTTCTATTATGGAAGCATTTTTACTCAAGTACTATATCTGATACGTCCATATTAAAGTTAAAAATTGTAATACTAACCAACTGCTGTTAGGATCTTAAAATGAGAGGTTTGAGAATTTTTTTTCAGTTATAAATTCAAACAAAAATTTATTTTTATATATTATCATTATCTGAATATTATCAAGAAATAATATTTTCTATTGATAGATGTATGTATCCAATATAATAAATGCCGAAAGTACACACACCCACATACAATGAAAATTGATCATGCCATTAATAACGATTCATTGTAGATAAGATAAAAATACATAAATTTATACCCAACAGGATTTTTATTAAATATAACAATACTTCATATTTGAAAATCTGAAAAAGTATGAAGCAGATTAACTTATATAAGTATTATATCTTTCTGCAGGTCTCTCTCAAGGCTATACAAATTATAGAAGTTATATTCTATGTTGCAGACAAACTATATTTATAAATTTTCAAATGGGATGGGATTAATAAAAGTCATATCTGACATACATTTACAAAGCATTATCTTATTTTAATAAGCCGATTTTTGAGATTAATCAAGTATTCTATATCATTTTTTTTGGTTAACTAAGTCCATTTTCAAAAAACGTTTTTATTATTTTTTCTTAATATTAAAAAATCATCTATTTTATACCACTTATAATTACCGGTGCTTTGTACAAGTATATAAAAATTTAACATGTATAAATATCTTATAATTTAAATTCCTAAATATATAGAATATTTTCTAAAAATTTAAACATTTAATTTGAAAATTTCAATATATATATTTTTTTCTAAGATTTATTTGATCTTCATTTCTACATTCTTTAAAAACTAATTCTGTAAATACTATCTATTCTCAGAGATATATTAAATAATCTAAAAAGTTTATATTAATTTTTATGTAATTTTTCATAAGCTGGCTATAAGATCAGCCAATATCTGACCTTTGACCTTTTAAATTATATATACTGTATTAAACTGTATACATATTTAATTTTCTGAAATTAAATATGGAAAATAGGATATTCAATTTTATTTTTCTAAACTTTTTATGATATGTTATTTGTATTTTGCTTTTATCATTTTTTATCAAGAAAGATCTATTCAACAAATTTTAATTTCTACTTAAATATTCAATTTTATATAGAAATAATAAATAGCTTAGAAGAATAGTTGAAATAATATTTATTTATTTCATTTTTTAAAATAATTAATTTTATATTTAAAATCCATACTTAACCCTAACTGCTTTCTGATACTGTTTAAGACAAGTCAATACATTGACTTGTCTTAAACAGTATCAGAAATATAAAGACAAGTCAATGTATTGACTTGTCTTTATATTTAAATATGATAAATTTTGAAATAGTCATTTAATTTTACTGTATAAACTTTAGTTTTTATCATTTTTTAATTATACAATATAAAATTTAATATTTGATGATTACTGATAAAAGTCCTGGTAATAAATATTGTTTATATAAACTTATACTGCATGTTGTACAAGTAAAAGAATTAAAGAATACACTGTATAATTTAATGAACTTCAGAGATAAGACATTCATTTTATTTTATTTTTTTCAATTATTTTCTAATTTGTAAAATGTTTCTATGTCCTTTCTGTATATCATAATTGGAAATTATTTTATTCTCTTTATAATTCTTAGATATTCTTTTAAAATAAGTAAACTGAACTGTGGTAGTCATAACAATATTCATTACACTGTTTTATAATTTTATCAATAATAGTTTTCAACTATATATATATAAGTTATACTAAAATAGAGGAATATATTTTCTTTAATCAGTCATGCTGATCTTTATCTATATTTAAAATTAATCGAATAAATATTATACAGTAATACCCCAAAGTTACGTAATAGATGGGATCAGGAAGAATAACGCAAGTCGAAAGTTGGGGTACCTACAGATTTCCAAATCTAATTTCAGGTACTTATGTATTAGGTTCTTGACTGGCTCTTTATTATCAATAAAACAACAAATTATAAAAGTTTATAATATGTAGTTGTAATTAAAGACTCTTAATAAAAAAATCAGCAAATGAAATTTTTACATACATATATATGCACTATGTAATTATGAAACAAACAAGTGGGCAAGGGGATATGATGAGAAGTTATGCGTCTCTGAATTTACGTAAATCGGGGTATTACTGTATATTTCTTTTCAATGCTTTAAAGTTGTTAAGTTAGCATTTCTTAGATATTTTTTTATTTATTTCTCTAAATAATATGGATAGATAAGTTCTACATACATAGATTAACTTCATTCTATTTTAAGTTGCGCCAGTTAACTTCAGAACTCAACTTTTCTTATTAACTACTAAAATAAAATATTTTATTTTTATTTATTTTTTTGTTCAATAACCGTTATTATTTTTAAATCCTAGAGGATAAAATCTAGTAAAAATGTTTATTTAATACGAGCGAAAATGTGAAATTGTTTCTATTAATTATAGTTGAATCTTTACAGGATGAATTTGAACATAGATTTTGAATGGTTGGAATGTTGTTCCTAAAACGGAAGTTTGTAAAATGACTCCGAAGCAAACATAATATCCCAATTTCTAGACTAAGAGATGACTCTAATGTAGCCTCAAGAGAGCTTAGGTTATGTAAAGTCCTTTGAATTCATGTCATAATAATTGGCACTTATGAAGTCAGAGGTAGAAAATAAATGCTTATATCTCAAGTAACATTGCACTTTGCAAATAATGCTTTAAAATTAATAACAAAGACGAAAATAAATTGTAATGATTAAATTCGTACTTGTAACTTATTAATGGAATTAAATTACAATACTCACTTCTGTAAATATAACGAAATACATTAATTTTCATAAGGATATCTATTCCATAAATTATTTTTATATTTTAATTAAAAATTGAAGAAATAATAACAATAATAACATGAAAAACTGCAGTACATTGCTACAATATTATAAAATTAAATGTCAATCAATCAGAAATATTTTTTAAATTTTTATGATATAAAAAATGCAGTCCTATATACTGTAATGTATATAGGAGATAAGCCTGCATGTTTGCTCATTAAAATTGAGGAAAGAAAAAAAAAAAGATATACATTTATCAAATTTATTGTAAAATTAATGAATTTATAAATAATTGGATGGTTATATATGTATTAGTGATCGCATTGAGAATTATTTTTTATTTTATTTTATTTTTTTTTATGTTTATTTGACGGTTTGATGTATTAGTTTTTTCCTGACTTTCGGCTTTTTTTGAACTTATTTTTATTTATAAGAAAAGCAAACATTTTACGAAAGATTGGATGACAAAATGCAGGGCTGAACGACATAGAGCTTTCATTGTCTCGCCACTAAAGTAAGATCAAAAAAGTTCCGAAAAGAAAACCAAACAGGAAAAAAAAAAGGGCACGACCAGTTTGCTCTAACGCCCTTTTTCGTTTTTCATGTTTTGAGGCGGAGAACTTGGCTCTTATTGATTCTTAATTTGGTTAGTGAGGCAGAGGTCGACATTCGGGCGCCTTTAGACCTCTCTTTTGTTTATGAAACGCCCTGGCAGGATTTTGGTCTGATAGAATACAGTTGTTCTCTATAAAGGAAAATTTATTGACTTTTTTTTAGACTCATTCATTGGCATAAAATTAATTTTTTTTTTCTTCTTTAAACATCAATCTTCGGTTTCAGGATTTAACGCTAATTGGATCTTTTCAGTTTTAATACACGAAACAAAAACAAAGTTTTTATAAAGACGAAACTAATCAAACAGAACGAATTTGTGAATCAACTAAACAATAAAGGTAAAGATTAACAACGTTAACAATCAACTAAATAGTTATTAAGTAAAGTGAAGTTTTCATTTACGAAATTTATCTCCCACTTTTCACCTTTTTACAAGCTGTTGATGTTACATAAATTCAGGCTCTTTCAGAGATGGAGAGAAGTTCGACCATTTCCTTTATTGGAAGCTCCGGCACACATTAAAATCGCTTTGGACAAAACATAAAAAATGTCTATACTCGAGGCCTCAATCGAATGGCCTCCCTACCCATGAAACTATTACATAAATAAAAATAAATTAAACTAAAATATACGCTAAGAAAACATAACTTAAATCTGCTTAGAAAAAGAAATAATAGCGTGTATACTCGAAAATTTTAAAAGCAATATACTTATCACGATCGAATTAAATACTGTACTTAAACGAACAACAAAAAAATCAGGGCCTAGAGGCTTAATATATGAATAACTTGTAGCGCCATCTACTGATGATTTATAAATTTAATTTTACCTTTACACCTATAACATGCTAAAGAAACGAACTCCTACATCGATTTTTTTTATTTATTTACATATATTCTTCTGAATATATGTATTAAACTTACCGTTCTTATTACAACGAAAGATTACATAGTATCGACAGATATATTTTTTTTTTTACTTATTTCCTATTTTACATACAATTCAAAAAATATATACAGTATATATATACATACATTGCTACACTTGCAAATGATTCGCATAACCAATTTTCGTTTTAGTCTAACGAATTTATTAAAGACATTAAAGCAATAATGTTATTTAAATCACAAGAGAGAGAATAACATTAATTTAGATAGGCATGCGCTTTTGGAATATTAACTAATTCGCTAGTTTCACCTTTGACAAACTTTAAAGTAATATAATAATCCACATATTTCGGTGTATTAAAAGTCATCTCCATTTGCAAAGCAGAAGAGATTATCAAGTAATATTTTCACTGTCAGATAATAATAATATATATATATATATGTATGTTTATATGTATGGGAATGATTAACTACGTAAAGTAATTAAATAGTTTAATTTTAATTTGTTCTAGATATTAGCATATCGGTATAAATGACACTAAATTTCTGATAATTATTTGAAATGTAGTTAATTTCATCCATTCTTAATTAATTTTATATACCAATTGCGGTTAATGCGCTCTTCCTTTTAACCTTTAAACGGAGCCAACTGCAGCCTTAATAAGAAAAAAAAAATAGATTTTATGCTGTAGAAAATCATCATAACCGAATTTTTTTTTTGAGTTTTATCCAAGAATAGGGAGATATTATTATATATTGCTTAATTTAAAATCAGAATTTTTCGGCGATATAAAGCTAAAAAAAAAATGCATTCTAAAATGCATCGTTTATCTGGAATGGGATATTTATAATGCGGTTGATAAATAGGCCAGAATTTTGACTATGCTCTTATAAGATGTAGACATTTTTTCTTTTTTTCTTTTTTTTTTTGTTTTCTCCATTCGTTTGTTTATCAGAAGTCCTGGAAATGCGCCTTAACAGTTGGAATACTTGCATTATGGAAAATGTTTGCTTTCATTCTTCAAAATACGTTGCGCACAGGAATAAAATATCATTACGGGTAAATATTTGAACTGTTTGAATTAAATACGAAACCTTTTGAAAGATTCATGGTTTTCGTCTGCTCGATGGAACGTTGAACTAAGGCAACCTTACATTATCGGCAATAAAAGTTTTATCCTGATGACGTAGCCGCGATCCTGTTGGAATTTCTGTCGTTAAAAGGAAGTTTTTCTCTCTTTCTCTCTCTCTTTTTTTTTTTTTTTTAACTTTTCTTCTTTTCTCTGACGTCTGAAAGACTTGTCAATGAACAACCCGCTTTTAAGTGAACTTACTTTTTGCACGGCGCAGTTCAATTTTGACCAGAAGTTCTTCGAAAATGTTGTCAGAAGAGAAGTTTTAATTAGCGGATATTGGCTCGCTACTATTTATATTTATTTAATCAGAAATTCTGTTTAAAATTACGAACTTAAAAGTTTCTCTAAATTAAAATATCTTTTAATATATATATATTCTTAAAATAGCAAATTTTTAAATATACGTTATATATAAATAATTGAAAAAAAAATTTCCATCTTCTTAATGAGATCTAAAATTAAAAAAAAATGAATATTTTTTACTATAAAAATTGTGTTATCTTTATAAGTCTTTTCACTGGTTAAAATTTATACGATTATGATATTAATTAATTTAATTTTTTATTTAATAAAATAACATTAAAATTTATAACCTGACATTATAAATTTTAAATAAATCGAATTTTGTTGCAAGTGTAGAGCCTATAAAACTGGTAAATAGTTGCAAATTGCATTATTAGGTTAACATATTTTTCATCCAGTGAAAATTCTAATATAATACTGTATATAAATTCCAATTTTCATAACATTCTCAACTGTTTTAAAATTTGATAACTTTTTTTATTAATAAAGTAAGATGATATATAACTCGATTCGAAAGAAAGTACATATATATATATATATATTTTTTTTTATTCAATAAATTAAATATAATACATATCTCTATAATTATTATTTATAAAATAAAATTTTTATATATTTCACGAAATAATTTTTTAGACAGTTTTTTTTTTTTTTGTTTTTATTTAAAAATTAATTTGATGTTTACTGTCTTCTATTTATTTATAACAGCAAACAAAGGTTGATGGTACAGATACTTTTCTAATTCCTTTTTTTTTATTTTAGGTGGCTAACATTGAATAATTCGAAATCTATAAATAGTTGTCCATTTATCAAAAAGTTTATTTTTGTGCGTTTTGTTTAAATAAAACATTCCTTCTCAAACTTTTTCTGCTCATCTTTTCGGAGATTAGGTAATTTTTCAATTGAACTTTCTTTTGTAGGACTTTTGCCATAAAACTTACAAAACGATATCAACCAACTTATCGGAGACTTCATTTTTTTCAATAACAAATGGTAAATGTCTCCTTTTTGCAATAACGTAATTAATGGTTTCAATTTTTACAAGTTGACATACACAAAATTGGAACTCTTCCTTCAAATCTCTCTCTCTCTATATATATATATATGTTATATATTACATTTCAAAGTAATTCTTGGAAAATCTTCAAAATGACATTAATCATAATTAATTATTTGTTTCCGGATTAATTATTAAATTAAGCATTAAAAATAATAGATAAACTACAATAACATACTTTCATTTTTTACAAGAATTTATTGATAAATAAATTATTTTTTCGAATTTATTTATAATTTATAAAAGTAAACTTTATCATTTTATGCTTCAATACTTTGCTAGAGTCGTTAGAAACAAATTTTATTATTATTATTATTATTATTATTTTTTTTTTTATCAACTTAATTCACCAACTCGTCTGGTATTATTAAACAAATTTAAACACGAACTTCGACATTAATGGAGTTCAGACAATTAGTTTTCTATCAAGATATCTGTAAGTTATAAAGAGTGACACCCTCTTAATTACTATCCAGTTATATACTTCATTACATATAACATCTGCTTTCGGAGCAGTTCATATCCGGAGATAAGTTGTTCTTAAGACATAAATCGATAAATCTGGATAATTCCGAAAATGCTTATGATCATCGCATGTTTTGATCAACAGTGCAGCAACAGATTTACTACAAATTTATTTAATAAAACATATTTTTCTTCTTCTTCTTCTTATTATTATTATTTTCTATTAATTAATTCGCGAAAAATTTAATTTTAAGTAAGAATGAAGTTGTCCTAATGTAGAGTTATTTATAAATAAAATTATACGGTGAATTCCTGTTTATTTTCACGACAAACTTATAAAGTAGTTTCTGGATTAAGTGTGTAATCTCATATTGAATTTAGTCACGCACAGTAATACGAAATACAGAAGAGTAAACAAGAAAGAATTCTATTTTTTTTTTTTTTTTTTGTTTTTCTGTCCGAATCAGCTCCCAATAGGCATTAATGTCATGTAATGTCAACTTCCAAAGTATCAGTTTTTTTTTTTTTTAAATCTTTACTTTTCTCTTTCCTTTTATTTCTCTCATTAATCCCTATAATAATAAAAATCTTATCTAAATCATAATTAAATAATCGAGTTTAATTTTACGTCAGTAAATAATTTATTTAAGAAGATAAAACTTAATCACGTTTAAAAATGTATATATATATATATATACCGGGTAATCATGTTAAATAAATGATTTCTGTTAGAAGACGGAAAATTTTTATCTCGAGAAAAATACTGTTATTTTGAAAAATCTGTAGGAGTCTTATCGATTTTACAATTAATTCAGCACACTAATTTGATTGAATAAAGTACTCATCGCTTACAAGAATTTTTAGTTTCAAACTCGAAATTTTTCTATAAAGATAAAATAAATTTTTCTTTTTTTTTTAATTATCTCTGTAAAAATGCAGTAATTAATTTCTTATTTATACTTTTACTATGGTAAATATACTGCAGGCTATATATATATATAAAATTAGTAGTTTTTTCTACCAATTGATGAAACTAAATATATCAATTTGATTAACTAAATCAACGAATTGCTAATTTTTTTTTTTTTTTCCATGATATGAATTTTTAAATATCATTAAATTTGGAATGTATAATTAAAATATCCGTACTTGAATCATTTAATCCATTTAAATAATAAATCATGTTATTGCTCACATTTATTTTTATTTTTAATTTTTTAAAAGCTACTGCATCTTATGAAGAAGAAGAAGAAGAAGGAAAGAAAAAATATTTTCCAAAAGTTGTGAATGTTTTTAATAAGCGAAAGATAGATGATGATAAATTCAAATTTTCTCTCATCTGATTGAATTTAAATTCGATTATAACTAGAGGATCAACAGATATGTAAGCAAAATAAACATTTCTAATAAAATATTATAAAAGTTTACTCGACGATATAGACAGAGAAACGAAATTTTTATTCTTTTTACAGTATTCTCTCTTTCTCTCTCTCTCTCTCTCTCTCTCTCGCCATCTTTTTTATTTGGATAAACAAAACTCAAAATTCAATTTAATTAATTAGAAATATTTTGCAATTAATGCAGAAAACGTTATTTTCCTTAAATAGCATCTTTCGACGCATGCTAATTACTTTCGTACTTCCATTAATGCAAAATTACCGAAGTGAAATAATCAAATTAATATGAAAAATATTTATTTTCCTGGTTTAAAAATAAATTCGTTCGAAAATAAAGTCCGTTTTACAAACGAAATCAAACTTCTCCATAATTTACAGATTAATATGTAAGCCAACAACGACTTGATAACCAAAAGAATAAGAAAAACACGAATACTTTGTCATTATAAATATTATTTTTAGGTTCTTATGGTATCAGTGTTGTTTTCTTTTCTTTTTTTTAGAGTTTATGTCAACAATTTTAAATATTGTTAGTAACAGATATGATTAAATAACGGAAGGCGATATTTTTCTCTTCTTTCGGAAACCAGAGTTCTCTTTTGCCTTTGAGAAAAATAAATATGTATTTTCTCAGTGATCTCGAGGTTATTGAAAATAATTTTAATGGTTCTGCTACATCGCTAGTTACTCTTGCAGCGTTGCACTACTGTTACAAGACTTTTCTTGCATATTATTTGTCATTTTAATGATTTTAGAAACAGTATATCGTAATATTTTATTGATATTTTGATAAAAATTTTTCTTTATTAATAATTTTTGGAAGGAATACGTTGCGAATGCCAAGCGTGTTATGATGTACTTCAGACAGTGAAGTTCTTTAATCTAATATAGGAGTATTTACCGAACGGATGGTTCACCGTCCTCGTGTAAGGTAGTTAATTAGGTGTATCAATAGCACTATGTTCAATAAACACTCTAGCATTTCCACTAATGTGTACTAAGATTGGTTTGGTAGAGATGACGTTATTAATAGCTGATTCGAGCTTCAACCATCCTTGACTCGACAGAAATAATCGATCAGCTACAGATTCAAAGTGAAAGCATCCACTTTCGCCTTCACGCTTCTTGCATCGATGCTGCTAGCCACTCCATCTGTTACAATGGATGGCAGTTCGTGAACTTAAATGGGGATGCATTTCATTCGAGAGATTTTTCCAGACGCCTCAAAACTTTTCAGAAAATTGTTTAAGGAAGCAAAATATAGTAGCAGAGTTTAATTACTTACTCACTGTGAAGAAGAATGTGAAGTGAAATCTCATTTTAAACAAAGCTTTCACTTAATTTAACATTCTTTTTTTGAAAAGCGCATTTAATTATAAAGATAAAATAGCTTTTTATCTTTATTAGTCAATACAATTATTCTGTCGTAAAAAAAAAAAAAAATTGTACTTTTAACATTCAACATAAATATGAATTTTTGTTGTTATTTTTTTTTCCCCCATAATATGTAGAAAAATACAACATTTCGCTAGTTTATTTATTATTTTCTCACAGAATTTTTATTAAAACAACTTATTTGTCAGTTTATAACTACTATAAGAGTCATAATTAAAAAACAATAATAGGAAAAATGGTGAAGTCAGTTTCTGTAACTAACCTGGTAAGATTAACTGTGCAATATTTATTTTTACTTTTTACTAAAATTATTCAGTAACTTTATCGATTGAAAGTTTGATAAGTTAAAGTTGGAATTTACGAAATATGATAATGAGTTTATAGATGAAAGGGAAAATAAAACATCTGCAAATTATCATTTAATATGTTTCAATTACTTCTCTTTAGATTTACATGTAAAATTTCGCAGAATGATTAAACTGTTCAGATATTATATCATCCAGTAATTATAAACAATTCTATTCTGAAAAAATAATAATAATAATAATTAAAGATAACACATAAAAGAATGCAAATTTTACTCTATAATCAAATTTTTATAAAATTTTGTGAAGTAATTTCCATTTTAGTTGGAGCATTCAACACCATCTAAAAATTTTACAGAAAAATATCATCTATCTTAGGTTATATACTTCCAATATGATAAGAATATCTGAAAATTCCATGACATATTGATCCAACATGATAATGTCGAATGTATAACTCATAGCTCATCTTGCACGGGAAGGCAATGGTTATTTTTCCTCCAAACAGAATTTTTACTGTAGAAGTTAGAAATCGTAGGTCGGATTGAAACTCTAAGATATGAGTATTCTCTCAGTGTAGCAACGAGTATAGAAAATCTTATTTTATTAATTGATCATCATTTTTGTGCTCAACCGTTTCTGTTGCTACAACTGCGAGAATACTCGTTTCGACCCAAATTTTTATTGATTATCATTAAATTTGAAAAATTTATACACTTCACAGAAGTTTTTAAATCTTCATTCCCTCGTTATTAAATTATCATGTTGGATTTATGATATAATCTTGCACGTAAATTTTGTGTATTATGTTTCTGTCTGTTAACATTGGATTTTTTTATTCATTTATTTATTTATTATTTTTAATTATAATATATATATACTCGAAACTCATTCGAAATAAATTCTTGAATACAAATCCCTGTTTTAATTAACTGAGCATGCAAAATAATTTACTGTATTTATAATAAATTTTCATTAGTTTGAATAAATAGCGGAACTGATATTTGAAGTTTAGTTTATATAAATTTATATTTTAAATATTTATTATGAAGTAAGACGTAAAAGATTATTATTAAAAATAAAATTTATTCCAGATTTAATTCTATTGATTTGAAGTTCGAAGTTTAAATATTCTCAGAAAAATATATATATATTTTTTTAATTTATTGATTAATTAAAGCAAGGTTTGACTTTAATCTAGTATCTGAATTAGCGAGATCATAATAAAGAGTTTTATTTATATTAATGTTATAAGATGATAAGATTCGGATGATTCGTTACAATTTTATCATATTAAAATGTTTTCGTTATTTAATCCTTTATATGAAGCAGTCTAGTGTAAATAATACTTTTATTAATTAAACAAATTTTGTTATAACAACCTTTGCAAATAAAGAATGATTAATTATTCAGTAAAGATGGAGGAAAAAAAATCTATCGAAAGACGAACTCAAATCTATATTTAGATATTTAATATATGGGATTTAATCGAAAACTTCTCTCGCATTAAAATCTTGATTATAAAAAATCGATAGCCAACGTGTTTATTCTGTTTTGTATAAGCCATTGTAAACTTCAGAGAGAGAGAGAGAGAAATCGTGCATATTAAATAAGTTTCGTTATGCAAACAACAGAGAATACTTTAATTATAACTATCCAAATTTGATTATAACATGTGTAGTACTATCATAATTTACGGAATTATACAAGCATAAAGTGCATATGTTAAATACGAATTGTGTTCAGTGGCATACTAAGGGAGGCGGAGGGGCGGAAGACCTCGTGCCTCTTATCAGTGGGCCTTCGAAGAACCTCAACTTTTAAGTATATGTACCTGTATGTAGGAATATAAAAAAGAGACTTTGTATTCTGGGAGAATAATTACGTACAAATGTGCCGTGTTTATGTTTAAATGTTAATTATATATTTGTGTTGACATTTTGTATGGTGATCATTACAATTAGGAAGGCCCCAGGGAGACTTCGATAGCTGTAGGTCCCCCACGGGCTGTGTTTAAATAGTATAGAAACCATTACATATAAAATAAACATTATAAACATCGAAATAAATCTTAAAAATTTTTTAAGAATGTTTTACGGTTATTAAAAAAATTTAAAAACAGATTTATTGACACGCTAACAGTAGGCCTACTTATAGACTTAGCGTGCCGTTAGCAAGTACTGTAACATGTTACTTACAAATATAGTACTTGCTAACAGCAAACGTATCCGTTCAACCAAGCTGACCATTTCTGTAAGGTAAGCATCATCATTTTTAAGTTCGTCGATCGAGTTATAATTTATCATCAATAATTAATAACAATAAACATAACTTTTTATTTATTTTTACTAGAAACTATCGTTAATAACCAGTCCAACTTTCAGAAGAACCGTTTTTGGCATTGGTGAGATCTAAGAGGATTTAAAAAATTCTGGAATTACTTAATGTTTAAAACTATACGTTTAATACATTTATTTATTTGGAAGTTCTGAGTTTATAAATGTTCAACGTAATAATTGCATATTTTCAGTATAAAATATGAATATTCTAATATATTAAGATGCATAAATACTGAATAATATATATATATTTTATGTACATCTGTATTTTGGCTTAAAAAAAAAATTAAATAAAATAAAGTATTGCTTACTTAAAGAAAATAAAATATTTCGAATTTTAAAACGCTTGTCAGTTGAAATTTTCTTAGCTTTCATCTTATCAAGAAATATTTTTGATAGAATATAAAATACATATTTCATGTAGAGAAAAATGAAAATGTCAGAAATTTTTCCGAATAAACTGAAAACAAATTTTGACAATAAAATATATTTATTATTTCTAATGATGTTTCAAAATTTATTTCTCCTTATTCGGTATTAATACGTTATGAAATTATTTTCGAAATAATTAAAATTTTATTTTATTTATTTTTTAATCTTATGAACATTCGTTTATCTTAAATTTCATCTTTTTTAATTAATTTTATATATTATATATATATATATTAATTAAAAAAGAGAAAACTAGAAAAGAACTTAAGTTATTAAAAAATAAATTCCAGGAAGTAAGAATAAAATAAAATGGAAATGTTAAGTCGTGGATGTTTATTTTGAATTTTTTTTTTCTTTTTTTTTTAAATAATAAAGAGGATTTATTTTAGTCGAAAGTTTCTTTAAAAGTAACATTTCTTTATACTGAACTTACTTGTCCATTTGGAATGGCGAGTGATTGTCAAATTCCTTCCTGGAGGATTCTCCAAGTACACAATGTTGAAATAAGGAATAGAGATAGCATTGTCAACGATGCCTTCAGCAAGCCGATTAACTCTCCATTCAACCAACTCAACGTCATCTCTTGATGCCAGACTAACCTTTATTTATTTCTTTGTCTTCTAAGCTTTGCTTTCGGATTGTTTTCCTAAAGAAATTATCCAGATTTACAACGAAAAAATTCCGTGTAATCATTTTTTTAAATACTTCAAAGAAAAAAAAAAGCGTTTAAAATAATAATAAATAAACGTTTCAGGATGAAAAAAAAGATTATATTATGCTGTTAAGTTCTGATAATGTTATAGTTTTGGTTAACTTTTAATGCTAAATACATTATGAACGACAACTGATGTGCCGAGCAGTGTTACACACTCTGGTATTCCCTCAACGTTAACGGTATTTGCAGAGATTGCAAGTAGAAATGAGAGAAATTACGAATTTAAAAGTAGTCCTTAGAAAGAGGATAAATAATTATTAAAGTAATAAAAATTAAATTGTCATTTTTTATTGTTTACTACATTTTATTATCGTAATAGGTAAAAAAAAAACAGGCGATAAAACCTGGCTATTTTCATTGTGTTTTATTCCGAATGGTATAACAAAAACAACTTTTTACACACCTTTTTTGTAATGTTATTACATCGTAACAATCACTTTTTCGGAAAATTGTAGATCAATTCAATGCTGAGTACATCTGTTCTAAAAACGCTATAGCCAAGTCATTTCGCCAGCAATACATCAGAAAACAGCCAACGATAGAACAAGCAACGGAAGGACAAAGATCCAATGGGATGGACGGATTGAACGTTAACGTCAAGGATGATTGATTTCTATTGGTTCTTCGGGGACCACTGTATCAATCACGTTGACGGAGTTACAGTTGACAGGCTCAGTCTCAAATCTTTTACCTTACTCTACGCCTATGTACAGAAGAGAACGGTAATCTCCAAACACTTTTCCATCGAATATTAGCATTAAGTCAACCAATATAGCTTTGTGTACTTGCGGGGAAAAATAGTATTATCTTATTTTGACCAGTGTCAACTGTTTTTGTTGAGAGAGTAGAACCATTAACTGCTAATGTTTACCTGGCAAGCAATATATATATATATATAACGGTTCTTACCTCATTGTCGAAAAAGTTTTTGGTCGAAAGTCGATCATTACGATGCTGAACCAGATGTTTGATTTCGTTCAAAATCGCTTCAGAAATATATATTATAAGGTAAAATCGATAAATTTATTGATCATTTCGACCTGGGAACATTTTTGTTTTGATATTAAAGTATTATCACTAGGTTTTCGTTAAAAAATTGTTAATAAATGACGATATTTAAAAATACAGCAACTGAAGAAAATGCATGGTTGATTGTTCCATTATGGATATAGAAAATTGAGTTTTAGTAACCGTACAAATTTTAGACGTAGTCGGATCACACTCGTAAGATGAAGAAAGCGATCAGGATTTTTAAAATCCAATACTGTCGTTTGTGTCGATGCGACGGTATTTGTTAGAATAGCGATTTCTGCTGCCGTCGTGACATCCTTAAAAAAACGAAAAAAAAAAATTTTTCTGCGTCCGTGGATTCTACGTCGGATGATGTATGTCATATTAACTGTCAAGTTAACCAGATCTCTTTACTCCTAAGGACTAAATTTCCATCACAATTTTTTTTTTTTTTATAGAAATAATGTAAAAACCATTAAAGGGATGTAATGCAAGACTTGACGGAATGAATACGATTAAATTTAATTAAGTTTTCTTAAACTAAAAATATATTTTAAAAATAAATTTATTCATTGAGTTGAAATATTTGAAAACGCATTTTCGAATATATTTTTTATATATTTCACGTTGAAATCGTGAAAAGATATGTAATTTTCTTTGTTTCTGTAATATTTATATTTTTTTAATTTTTAGAAAAAGTTTTAAACATTTGAGTAAAACGCGATTGAATTTTTATATTTGAAGTTTTATTAAATATTTTTTTATTTATTTTTTAATTAAAAGAGTCGAAAATTTTCTGCTTTACATATATAATAATTTAAACTGAATTATCTCATTAGATAATTGACGTGTATTTATGAGATTTAAAAGTGATGTTTTACGATAATTTTCTGATAAAAAACAAAAATTATAGTCGAATTATTTCGATACTGTTACAGGGGATTGATTATTCTTAAATTAACAATCATGATTTTTCTGGTTTAATCAAACACAACTTCGAAACTGGATTAATTTCATCAGAAAAAAACTATCTAGTAAATTAAAACACGTGATAAAAAATCGTTTTATTCCTTTTTTTAATCGATTTTTTGTACACATATTCGAAACAATTAATACGGTATATCAGTAATGCCAAAAGAAATTAATAATTATAACATATATACAGTATAATTTTTTTTATTCCTAGAGAAAAACGAACACGAAAAATATTTTTATTTTTTATTTTTTGCAAGAATTAAACAGGCAAAATACATTGATTCACATTGTTTAATCATTTTTTAATATATTATTTTTTCTTCTTCAATAATTAAAATAAAAAAATTGACTTCATTCATAGTTTTCAAAATTCACTATAATTTATATTACTATAATATTTAAATTTATCGAATAGTTTTCTTCAAAAGCTTAGACGAAATTTAGCATTTTAAAACTTAATTTTCAAAGACGAAAGAGTAAAAATTATATATAATTTACGCGTTTCCGAAAATTTATTTTTCAAGAAATTTTAATTTTTAACAGAATTTTAAATTATACCAAACTACTGAATTATTTTTTATTATGTCGCATATAAATAAATCAGCCATCTTTAAAAATATATGAACTTTAATTTATTTAACGAGTAGTCGTGTAAGTAGAAAAATAATTTTTTAATTTAAGAGATTTTTTTCTAAATTTTAGTAAAACATTGATCTTATGTATTTATTTTGTTTATCTGTTTTTGTCTTTCTTTAAAATATCTCGAGGATTAAACATGAAATACATTCAAATTTTAAGGGATCATTACTTATTAAATATGATACATGACTGCTAATTTTAACGGTTCCTACTCTATCGTTACAAAATGGAGACAGTTCAAAATTTTATAATGTTCGCTATCTTACAAATTATTTATCGTAAATATATGATAATTATATTTTTTTCTGAAAGATTTCTTGCAAGAGTCGACTAGTAAGGTTTCTTGATACCAGTGAAAAAGCTTAAACGCAAATTTTATTTATCTTCATATATTTGTTTTTTTCAGACAGGAAAATATAAATTTAATCAAAACAAAACGTGTAATTTATCGAATTATGTGAAGAATTCTAAAAATTATGCGTAAGTTTGTATAGGATTATCTATAATTGCGGCACATTAATTTGGCCAAGGGACGAGTTGCGGTTTAGATGATGGATATATCTGTTGGTGGTCAGATCTTGTATCATGAATCATAGTTGCATCGGAATGCTTCTCGAATTTGGTCATCAATTTGCTTCAATGCCTAGACGTTCGCCATCTTTTCGATACGAATAATGCAGATTTCATGAATTCTCTTGTCAGTTTTGGTTTTGGATGAATCCTTTTAAGAATCGTTAATCATTTCCTATAAGGCATCATAAAATATTCGACTAGTTTAAATATATTTAAACGTATTCGTAAGATTGGAAATAACACGTTGCCCAGTTTTGATCTTCTGAAATTAAGGAATATGGAAAACAAGGAATATTTTTCTAGCTTTTAATTTTTTAAAGCTGTATCGTTGCCGTCGCATGATCATTTTGTTTTCAAGGGATGCAGTGAGATCGAAAGATAATTTATACTATATATTAAAATCGTTTTCAGTTGATCTCCATACCGAAAAATTATGTTTATATTTAATCTTATACGTTTGCAAAATATGGCAAACAAATGTCGTTTTCCTTCTTCACTTCCTCCTCCTCCTCCTCCTCCTCCTTGGCAGATCGTAAAGATCGCCAAGGAGGAGGAGGAAAGGAAAGTGTAAAAGGAGGAAGTGTAGAAGGATCGCCAAGAAGGATCCTTCTACAGATCGTATCGTTCAACCGATATCGATAAAATCTGAGATATGAGTATTTTTTTAGATTACTTGAGGTCCACAATCGGATCAAAATAAAATTTTAGCACAATCGCATGAAAATAAGGGAGAGAACGGGAATCCGTTTTCCGTAAACACCTCTACATATTGCATTAAAACTTTTAAACAAATCTGGAATAAAAGGCATTTCCTAGCTCAATTAAAATATGAAAATTTTCTCTCAATCGGATTAAAATTAAAAGGTGTAGACGATAATGATTATTTTCCCTAAAAATGCCTCTATAAGTCACAAATCCTCAACCGATTTCGAACAAATCTGGAATATAAATTTCCCTTATGTTATTTAAACCTTTCTGAAAAATGCGGCTCAATAGGGCCAAAATAATGGAAATAAGAAAATATTTTCATCCTGAATTTTTCTGCAGATCGTATCGTTCAACCGATTTCGATCAAATTTTGCATATATTTTTATTATTTTTTACTAAATGTTTCTTAAAATTTTCGATTCGGTCGAGTTAAAAATAAAGACGGGTATTTAATGATGTATTAATATGTTAGAATATCTCTCTCAGAAAAATAATTTCCATCTAAAAAATTAATGATATCCAATCAAAAACAATAAACCAAGTACCGGTACAATGCTAAGAAATTAGAATACTTTGTTAAAATTTAAATGCATCTACTTGGTTGACGATTTAAGAAAATAAAAGAACAACATCAATCAAAGTAGCCTCATATCTAAATTTTAACAAGTATCCTAACTTCTTAGTACTTTATTTTGCTAATTTTATATATATATATATGTTTATGATTAGATTAAATTATGTATAAAAACGGATATAAAACTTAATTTGCATGTTTATTGATTCGAAATTTAAGAAAACTATTTATATTAAACCTACCATTGGCTCGGAGAATAAAAATATAATGCAATTATAGAAAATAAATTATCGAAAATACAGATACTAGTACATTTTTTTCATTAAAAAAAATTATTTATTAAAAAAAATATGCTCTGACTTGTTTCAGAAGAATACACTAGATCAGTAAAAAAAATTGCTTTTTTTTTTATCAAATATCACCGAACCAACAAAGATTTTTTTCAATTTTCATAGGTAGAAATGAAGTCTTATTGTAAAATATAATCGTACCAGAAAGCATCAGTTCATTAACAATATTATTTTGCAGAGATGAAAGTTCTGTTAATTTAGTTGGCGGATGGTATTGTGCATTTCTTCTTCCTATTTCATTAAAAGTTTTTCGAATTCTTTTTACTAAAAAAGAAAAAAAAAAATATCTTCTTCGGTATCTTTTATCAGGACGTACTAACTTTATTGAAGGATTAAATTAATATAAAAGCAAATGTAGTAGTTTTGATGATGGAAAAAAAAACAAAAAACAAAAAAGACGTTAAATATACTTTTTTTGACGTCAATATATATATAGAAAATAACCATCAAAAATTGCATTACGAAACAGCAGACAGGTAATAAGAAATACTTAAAATTTATATTTAATACACACGTTTTAAATATATGACATTTTTTTTATAACTCTAAAACAATTAAATTTAATAATAAATAATTTCATTTATGAACAGTCGACATTAACAATTAATATATCTCACGTATATATATCACTATTAAAATTTTTAATAAAGATTTTGGCGTTTAAGGTAAAGAAAATTCTCTATTCAAAAATCGTATAAATATATTCCCAGAACAATAATAAAAGCTCGGTTTTTATTTTGTTATTCTTAGATTGTATAGAAAAAAGTTATAAAAATTTCGCTCGATATTTTTCTGTAGAATTGAAATTTTAGATATGCAAAATCTTATTTTCAAATAGTTAAGTAGTTTTCTCAGTTCTTATTTCTTTAGTAAAACGTACGATAGCAGAGGAAATTGAAGTTGTTTCAAACATTGATATAACAATACGTACGAGTTATACTTATATTTGGATATTGTTTCACATATATTCTTGTATCTAAGCATAATGGCATAATAATTCACACGATATTGAATTTTTTCAGACTATATATATATATACGTATATTTAAAATTTATCACGTATCCTTATTTTGGAAAAAAATACACAATTCTAAAACAGAATAACATTGATTTAGACAAGCTAAATAACACGAAAAATTTACTTTTCGATGTTTCTATTTTTAACGATATTAAAAAAAAAAATCAGATAATGTTGAGCATGATTATGTTGTTCGAGAACACAAGTTTCTAAAAGTTAACTTCAGCAATTAATTTGTGACAAATTATTATGAATGATTAATCTGATATCCTGTTTAATAAATCTATGGCAGACAAAAATTTGATATCCTTTGATTGCTATTATGAAAATGGATAGACTAGTAAGCAAACAGAAGTATCATGTTTTCGTTATTAAAAAAATTCAAAATTTTATTGCAGTGCCTATATAAAAATTTATGTTCTTGATATATATATATATATAATAAAATTTTAAATTATATAAATTTAAGGCATTATTGTATTTATTTTATTTATTTACTTATACAATACATTGTCAAAGAAATATTTTTAAACAAGACGAAAAATTTGAGAAAGAGAAAACTTTGAATACAATATTAAACGTTATGCATAAGTTATAATAAGTATATGTATATAAGCATAGAGGAGTTGTTCTATGCTTATATCCATCCATATAAGCATATGTATATGCTTGGATATAAGTTTATGTATATGCTTATATATTAGCAGATCCTCAATGTTATACATAAGTACTAGCAACGTAAGATGGAGCGGTAGAAGTTGGAGAATAGAAATATGCCCTGAGGGGTTATGACGTGCAGGTGGTTGAGATGAAGTTAGTATGGATGTGCGAGAATAGAAATGTGACATAGCGCGTGAGGAAGTATGGATGATATACATCGATGTGCGAGAATAGAGAGGTTTCCGGTTGGGTATCGCGGGTGGAAAGTGGAAGTGGGTATGTAAAAACAATTTAGGGGTTTTATGTCGAATTGATTAAGAAAGTCATTAGAATAATGAGCTGTAGTTCCGAATACGCCCCGCTCCAAAAAAACTACTGAGATATCTTATTTAAGTATTCCCTCTGCGGCAAAAATCCCTCAATTCCGCAAAAATTTGATATCGTCTCGATAAATTATTAATCAAATTTTTGTACGAAATCGTGGTCATTTCACTTAGTCTGCTGTCATGCGCCGTCGTAGAAGAAAGTTGTCGGTCTGCGCATGCGCATTAGTCAATTTTTATGTCTGCATTTCGCTTCTCGAGTTCCGTGCGCATCGCTACAGCTCGCGGTGGCGTCACGCGGCACTTCGTTTTGACGTTTATTTAATGTTTTATAATACAGATTGTGCGAACATTTTTATTTCGAATTTAACTAACAAACAGCATCAATATGGATATCGTTATGTCTCTTTTATATACCGTCAAACTCTTTGGAACCTTAAAGGGCTCAATGGTAATAGTTTATATGTTTATTCAGTTCGGACTAAGATTTCGAAAATCACATTTAAAATTCTAGCTCTCTTTGGTTTACTGCTGATGATGATAATACTTGATATACACTATTATGTTCGATAATTCGGAAACCGTACGATAAAAATAATAACCCAAAACTATTTTAATAAATGACGATATACAATTCAATAATAAATTTCGCTATATATCCAAGGTGGCACAAAAAAAATTAATTTATTTAAGTTTATTCTCTTTATTTTAAATTACTTGTAAATCAAATAATTTAAAAATTATTTAATTAACAATTACATGAATTTTTGCTGAACACTTTTAAACAAAAAGTTTTGCGGAATACCAAAATCAATAATGTTTATATCTTATATAAAGATGACTCAATATTCAAACTATTAAAAAAAAGCATGCAGTTCTTAATATATCTTTTATTAAAAATTAGAGACTACATATATTCATATATTTAATAATTTTTAGAAACCGGCAATCTCAATTTTGCAAACGCAAAACGCCAATAACAAATTGTTTCATGGCATTTTTTTTTTAAAGCAAAAAACAATGGCATCGATGCAAAATTGATTCAGTGCATCTGATGGCCATAAGAAAAGTTAGGACGCTAGATATTTTTCCAGTTTTGTTTTTAATTTTATAATCTATTTTAAGTATTTAAAGGATTGCTATTTGCCATTAAACTTCATCTATCTCTTAATCCACTTCTCAATCACTTTCTGATTTCTAAGTGGTTGAATCTTTCCAGGCTTTTTGATGCATACCTTCCAGATTGGTGGAAGGATCTTCCACCAATCTGGAAGGTATGCATCAAAAAGCCTGCATCACCTTCCAATCTGTTTTAATGTGAACAATCTGCATCACCTTCCAGATTGTTCACTTAAAAAACAGAAATCGTTCGGTTAAAATTCAAGCATTGTCATTTAATAGGAAAAACTGTCGAAAAAACTTCTTCCATCTTAGTTATGATTGATATTATATCATCGGAGATCTTTTTTCTAGAACCTAGATTTAAACTCTTAATATACAAAACATAGAAATACAAGAATCATTTGCAAAAGTAATTATTCGTTATTATATAACACTAATGTTGATACTTTGGGGAAGCTGCGATAATGATGATAATAACAATTAATAACAATATAATTATTTTAAAATTTTAGTGTTTCCTCCAACTTTATATAAGTAGTTTCCTCTAGTGATATCTAAAGGATGAAATCAGATAATGTGAAGAGGAATGCTGCGTGACGCCATCGCGAGTTGTAGCGATGCGCGCGAAACGCAAACGATTGCTTGGCATAAAAATTGACCACTATGCATGAGCATGCAGACAACTTTCTTCTACGACGGCGCATGACAGCAGACTAAGTGAAATGTCCACGATTTCGTACAAAATTTGATTAATAATTTATCGAAATGATATCAAATTTTTGCGGAATTGACGGAATTTGCCGCAGAGGGAATACTTAAATAAGATATCTCAGTAGTTTTTTTGATGTTTGGAATTGAAAAAAAAAAAAAAACAGTTTTTGGAGCGGGGCGTATTCGGAACCACAGCCGAATAATGTACCAAAATCAACTAATTTTAGATACCGTTTTGTTTTTTATGGTAATAAATTTTTTCAATTATCGTTTTGATATAAAAAATGTAAAATTTATTATAATTTTTAAAATCAGAATTGTAAAAATGTTTTATTTAAACTTTTAGGGCCGGTTTTATAAACGAAGACTAATTTAAACCGGGACCAAGCAAGAAACTTGCTTTAGCCTGCGCCGAGTCTAAATTTGACTTGTTTAAACTAAGATTAAGTATTGGTCTAAAGCTTAGACCAATACTTAATCTTAGTTTAAACAAGTCAAATTTAGATTCGGCGCAAGCAGACCAAGACTAAAGCAAGTTTCTTACTTAGTCCCGGTTTAAATTAGTCTTCGATTATACAACCGGTTCTTAATGTCGTAAATAATTGTTTTTTTTTTTTTTTTTTTTGTTAAAAGCAGTTCTATATTAGACCTATCTGTTCAAGTCTCTGAAGACATCTTTTTTTTTTTTTTTCTAGGGATTGTTTACTCGAAAATAGACTTTTTAAAGAAATGTTTTAGTCAAAACCGATTCTATGTTTAAGCGTATATATTCAAATCTCTGCAAGTAATTGTACTTTATTAAATTTGAATACATTGAGTCGAATAAAAAATCTTTACTGTTATCGATTATATTTGGCTACAAATGTACATGTATACAGATATAACATGTATACAAATTTATATCTGTATTACATGTATACAGATATAAATTTGTAATTCGCCCGGATAGTTTATGTACTTACTTGTTAGTGTAATTCAAACGTGATGGAGTCCTTTGAATATATTTTTGTTTTGTGCTTATTTTCAGGAACATAGAAGTAGATATTTAAGTTGTGTTTTAAAGATTGGTTTTCTTTGATAAATCTTAAAAATCATACTAAAAGTGATTTCGTTAATATATTTTTATTTACTGTAGAGTGTTGTAAAGACATACAACGTATATAACTCATATTAATTTATATGTTTCTCTTATGTCCTTCTTGTAACGAATATTTATTTATTCATACAATAAACATTTGATTTGATTTATACTTGGCTACCTGTATCTACAATACAGGTAACCAAATATAATCAATAGCAATAAGAATATAATATTACAGTGTCTGTAATATTAAATGCATACATTTTAATATTTAGTATATCTGTGTTTTTTTTTAATTCTATCATAAAAATATGCTTATAAAGTAAATGCTATATAATGTGCCATAAATGTAAGTAAATTTATATTTCGTTGTTCGAAAAAAAATTTTTTTTCCAAAACTTACAAGTTAGACAACATATCTAACAAAGTACTGAGTTGAAACATATAAAGAATTATATTTTAGCCAAGAGCGTTAGAGTTGCTATCGTTTCTAATTTATATATTTTTCATTGTTATCTAACGAAGAATATATATCTAATTTCGCCAGAACTCAAGTTATTTTTCAAAGATATTAAATTTTCAGAGTTCGGTATAGGGATACTAGCTATATATTTTTACAAATTAAAGACTTTAAACAAAGAAATCAGAATGATAGATTTTTAACGTTTTAAAATACGTTGTCTAATAAATAATGTTGAAAGTTAGAATATAAACATTTTTATTTATATAAAAATTTTATAATAACTTTTCAAAAAAAAAAAAAAAAAAAAAGATGAAATCTAAAAATAAAATAAGAAAAAAGAATTTTAGAAAAAATTTGTAAAAAAAAAAATGTTAAAATTAAAAATAAAAAATTTTTTATTTAAAAAAAAATTTTAAAAAAATTTTAAAAAAAAAAAAAAAAAAAAAAAAGATGAAATCTGAAAATAAAATAAGAAATACGAATTTTAGAAAGAGTATAATTTAACTTACTTTGCTATAAATAAATAATTACCAAAATATTAGTTTTTATTCCTCAATTGAATTCAAGTCCTCCTCCATAGTGGAATAGCTCGTTCATCGCGCGCAGGATTGAAAACCCTCGATAATTGGTCCTTTATTTCTATAAAAAAATAGTATGTTTATTATCTAATAAATAATATCATCAATTACTAATGAAAAAAAAACGGTAGGATTGCATAGATTGCAAAGCCCAGAAAAAATGTTATCAATCGATAGAGGGGTCGAGGTATGCAAAATATCCTTAATAAATTAGGGGTCAAAAGTCAAAGGTTAACGCGATATAGAGGCTGAAAGTTTCACAGTGCATATGGTTTGATACTGTGCTTCGCTTCGTACAGCGTGGAGCGCGACGCGTCCCGTTCCCGTGCTATGCTATCTAGACTCGTGTATATCTTGTTAATCTTTGATCTTTGACCCTTAGTTCATTAGGGATATTTTGCGTATCTCGACCCTCCCTATCGATCGATATCATTTTTTTCCGGGCTTTGCAATATATGCAATCTTAACAAAAAAAATTTTACCACCAAGTGCTACTTCGATTGACGAAACTTTATTTTGTAATAAATAATATTATTCGCAAATAATAATAATAATAATAATAATAAAGTTTTACCCCTTAACGCTAATTTCATCCGCGTAATTTTGACTATTGTCTCTGATCACTCCTTTGCATCCCAAACAGCTACGATATGATTGTTACTCATTTTTGCTGTTTTTTTTATTTTTAAAGGATTTCTGATTTAACCAATCAAATTAGATAAAATATTTAAATAACAGAGCGTTATACAAAATTATATTTGATAGAAAATACTAACTAATGCTGTCAGGTTAAAAAGTTTAACACTTAGGCTACGTTCATACCAAGCGCGCTTCGCTTAGCCTCGCGCGCCTAGTGTATTCTCCAGCGAAGCGCTATGAGTAGCGATTAAGCGAGCGATGTTCACATCGAGTGCTGTCTCTCGCATAGAAGTATTCCAAGGTGAAAGCATCATGCC
>WUQG02068279.1:0-27632 GCA_011317285.2 Androctonus mauritanicus | reverse complement strand
CGATTCAGAGGTTCTAATAAGCGAAATTTATATAAAAAAAAAAAAACCTGTATTATGAAAAATGAGAGATAAAAATTATCATAATCAACATTTAGTAGATAAATAGTGGGACGATATTTCATTATAGACCGCTACAGAAACGCTTCTCGTCAGACTGTCGAACATAGCGTAACATCGCGTTTGTAGTATCGCATCTGCTTAAAGATCGCTAGTAAAAATTTTATATATAAATTATGCTTAAAACTTTAACTTAGTATGCCCTATAACTAAGTTAAACTAAAATATATTCTTCAAAAATATTGATATTTAACAATACTCGATATTTTTCTACGGATAATCAATATTATCCCATACTTTCTGGAAAATATCGATACTTATCGATATTAAAAATTTCAGCGAATATTTTTAAAGTAATAAAATAAGAATAATTGTCAAAAAAAAAAAAAAATAGAATTTATTAAACAATAAAATAATAAACAATTAATAACTTATTGCATATAAAAAATAACAATAAAAAGAATTAAAATAATAATTTATAGAAAAATAATATTTTATAAAACAGAATCAGAATGCATAATTTTGTTGTTATTTTTTATTCTAATTTAATAAAAATTATTCTTATAAAATATAACTGCTTATTCCCTGAAAATTATATAATTATCGAATATTTAGGACAAATATTGGGCTTGTTCCACTATTATAATTATAGTATATTATAAAACATAATTATGATTATTAAAAAATATTCTCGCAGTTAAAATTCCTTTAAAAATCCTCCAGAGTAAATAAAATCGCTGAATTTTAGGGAACATCCGACGACAATAAGTTTACAAAATTAAACGATCGAAATATAAAACTAAAATTTAAATGTAGTATAAAAATAGAATTAAGAATGTGTAATTAAATTTTTCTACGTAAAAGAGTGAAGGGTAAATTTTATCACGTAAAAAATAACTGAAAAAAATTCTTTATCAAACGTTAAAATTCAATTTATTTGATTTTTTTTTCTATCGAATATGTCACGTATTATGAGAAAAATAAAAAAAAAAAATTATCGCTATTCAGTATATATCGAAATAAATATATCAAGTACAAAAATATCGAATTAAAGTATCGATATATCAAAGTACAGTATATCGGAGTATCGGTTGCATATCTTTATAATTCATATCTGTAAGGTCGTGTCCCACGTGAAAGCTACGCGATGCTGTACTATAAACGCAATGCCAGGAGGACTCGGGTTCGCGTCCCGGGTCTGGTAGCTCCTGAAAAGTTTTTTCGGGGTGGTAGACCCGGCCTGGCCATCCCCGTCCTTCACCATCCTGCCCTCTCCACGGGTGTGGGTGCAGCCCGTGGTTGGAACTGGCCCAGCTTCTTAATAATCTTCCTGATTGGAAAGGGGCGTAAAATATGCAACAAAAAAAAAGCTATGATAGGCTACGAGCGACAGTGTCTCACGAGAAATGCTTCTATAACGTCTATAATAAAATATTGTCCATTATTTATTAATGAATGCTGATTATGGTAATTTTTATCTCTCATGTTCCATAATAGAGGTTTTTTTTTTTTTAATTTCGCTTATTAGAACCTCTGATCGAACTGGGTAGCCATGATAATTTACTTGTATTGATTCAGAAGAAAACTAATTTGTATTTCAGCTACAGAGGGCGATACTACGCCCTCTGTAGCGCGGCATAGCATCGCCCCGGACGCATCGAGATTACATCTATTGTTTTTATCGTACATCTATTGGTTTGTATCGTTTTCGTATCGTACAGCATCGCGTCGCTTGCACATGGAACATGGCCTAAAGATTACTTTTCTAAATTCTAATGTGCAGCTATGTTATAAGAATACTAGTTAGCCATTGGCCACTACGTGTTGAAATACTGTACATTAAAATACAAGCTTTTTTCTTATCTGTCAAATTTGAGATTTTGCTGTTTAATCCTAGTACGCAATCGCAGCCTGTCATCCATAATAAAACGAAAATACGATAAAGAAAACACGTGCACTGGCTCTTACAGACTTAAGACTACTTTGGTCCCTAGTGGACCAAAATACATAATAATCATGGATGGTAATAATTATAATTATTATCTTAAAATAAAAATAATTATAATTTCTGAAATAAATGAAATATTATTTAAATTCAACCATGAATGCAATGTTTATGTAGCCTTGCTGCGCCGAATGCAAACTTTACCCTCAACATTTTTCGATCGAAAATGTCAGAAATTGAAGTCAAATAAAAAAGAAATGTACAAACATAAATAGGAAGTAAATTACGATAATTTAAAACGAAATTTATAATGAAATTGGGATTTAGTTTTCTAAAAGACGCGATTAAAGATTCTAAACGAGAGAAAATCGTAATGGCAGCATTTCCGGTCTCGGGAGTTCCGGTCCGGTACGCACATGCGCAGAAACATGAACTTCACACGCTTATTCCTTTGTTATGTATGATGATAAATTATTGTTTACAGCTTGTATTTTTTGTCAGATCTTTCAATTTTTTATTTGTATTCTTCTTAAATTGTTCTTAATCAATAAACAGCTTACAATATTTTAAAAATATTAGTAGAAAATATAAAAATTTCGTTTTAATTCAGCGATTTTTTTTATTTTTAATTAAAACTGGAAAAAATATATATAAATTAGTGGATTTTATTTTCATTATATAATAAAAAAATGAATATTCTCACGAACTGAAATTTCTGTGACTTTTATTAATTCTGTATTTATTTTTTTTTTCTATTAATTTTTAATTAAAATAGTGGTATAAAAATATTTAAGCTGAATATTTTTTTAATTCATAATTTTTTAAATACTGTATTAATTTTAGATGTCTGCTACTAATATGTACCTAAAATAGTTCCATAAATGAAAGTTTTTGGACAGATACAATATCTGAACAGATTGATAAAGCTTAAAAAAAGTAATGTCGAAAGCTATTAAAGTGAAATCTCATCTTTAAATTTTATCGTGTATCGCTGATAAATAGGATTATACAATTATTAAGTAAGTTATAACTTAAAATATCAAAATACAATTTATGTGAGATAAGCAGAGCGATGATATATCGTCAAATTCCGGATTTTGTAGGCTACATACTGTATGCAGAAATAAATTTTTTTGATTGTGTAATTTGAATCGAATATCATAAAATATTTGTTAATAGATAACATAAATAGTGTTCTTTAATAAACTGTGTAGAAAATTCGAGAAAATATAATTGATGCGCCGTTTAATTATGGAAAATACCTGACAGTGGTGGATCTGTAGCTATCGAAGCCCATGGCGGAAGTCTCCTTGGGGCCCCCTAATTGGAATGATCACCATACAAAATGCCAACACAAACATATAATTAACATTTATTTAATCAAAATTAAATATTTAAAATGATTTCGAAAACAAAAAATATCATCTTCCCAGAATTTTTATATTCCTACATATGCGTACATATACTTAAAACTTAAGATTCTTCGGAGGCCCCCTGATCAGAGGCCCGGAGCGGTCCGCCCTCTCCACCCCCTCTTGGTACGCTACTGATACCTGAGAAAGTTTAGATGAAGTAAATATTTGATTTTGAGGTAATTGGAATAGTGCATCTAATTGTATTTTTAGCTTATTCCTCAAAGAGAAGTGAGCTTATAAGATATCTGTATGTTTCCAACTGTATGTTTCCACTATTAACTTAACACTGATTAGTAAGTATATTTTTAAGAAATTTGGTAAAAGTATTCCGTAATTGAAGATAATATCAATGACACATCAATTAGCTCTTTATCTCCAGCGGCGGACGTTCAAACTTCAAAAGATTTCTATCTGTTAACTTTTGAACTATTTGATTAATTTTAATAAAATTCACCAGGGCGATCAGATCAACGAAATCAAATTTGTAGATAAGATTAATTAACTCTATAGATTCATCTGTTCAAAAACGGAAGCGTTCAAATTTTTGAGATTTCCTATAATAATAACTGTGAAATTATGTAATAAATCTTTATGACATTTAACTAGAGAAGGCCACACGGAAGTGCAGCGGATGAAAGGACCTCACAAAACGGAAAAAAGAAGAAAAAAGAAAAGAAAAAAAACGAAAAAAGAAGTGAAAATTTTAATGTAATTAATTTTTGGGGTCTCCAAAAAATTACTTGCACCCCGATCCCTTTATAAAGAAGATCGGCTCTGCATTCAACATGGAAGTTATATCAATAAAAATGATTTTGATGGAAGATAATATATTTAATCTTGTAGCTTTAATCATTTCAAAATTGAGGACATGTTCGGAAAATTGGCGATTAATTCTTTTCAGAACTGCCTATCTATTTTTTACATCATCATATTTGTCATATACAGTAATTATAAATTTTTATCTTAACTTCTAGGATAAATATATATAATGTTCACACGTTTTTTATTCTCGATTTCTGACTTGTTGATAATGATGATCATAATCTTTTAAAACTACGTGAATACGAAGATATTGTACTGTATTTTGTATTTATGTGTTGTATCACCTGAGCGCTTACTAAGCTTATAAATCAAATTCAGTCCATTATAAAAATCCATTTTAGTTGAAATTTATGTTTTTTACTGATAAAAATTCTTCAAAGTAAACAATGCCAAGGAATTTAGAATTGATGTTTCTTAACTATATTGGCGAATGAATTTATACATTTTTTTGATTCCATTATAATTCAATAGACTTTGTACGACTTACTAGAGAAATCTGCCTAATTTGCTTCTTAACACACAGAAAGTAAACTTCTAAAATGTTTTCAGTTGTCTTCTGTTCTCCAGTATAACTTTAATGCTGTTAAATATGATATAAATACGTTTACTATCACTTTATTCCATATCTGGCTTGTTTAGGATTTATAAATTACCTAAATAGAGAGAAAAAAAAATTATTTATTAGTTTTGACGTGTTCAAAGAAGTGGAAAGATTTCTGAAATTTATCAATAAAAATATCTCTAAATTTCTCATTAATATTGTTATAATCTGAATTTTCCTTCTGCTGTCGAATCTTTATCATCAAACGTAGTATATCTACAGTATAGTAAAATCTGATAAAATCAATCGCATGGTAAAGAGTCAGCAAAAATAAATATATTATGCGTTTTTATTCAATAAAGTCTAACGGAAGCTACCGAAAATAATATACTGTAGATATAAGAAGATAGGGAAAAATATATGATAAGAAATCAACGATAAATGCCTTTGATCGATGTATTGACCAATATAGATATTCTAAAATAATTGACATTATCAGTATTCAAAAATAGTAATATAGCTTATTTTTATATATATATATGATTTAGCGATGAGAAAGGGATATTACAAACAATAAGGAATATTGTTTTCGTATGATAAACCAGGAAAGTAACAAAAATAAATACTATACTGTAGTTCGGAAAGAACTAATCACCTACTTTCTGAACGTGTTTTTTTTTTTTTTATTTATTTTGGAGTGAATAAAAATACGGAAATGTCATCAAAATCATTTTCAATTTCTTAACTTATATGTTAAATATAAAAATCTATTAAACAGTTGCATAGTTATTATACAGAAACTCTCAGAGAATATATTAGCCAGCCATTTATGAATGGGTGAATATATGGGATTAATTAAATTCGTATCAAGTTTTTCATTAATATATTAATCATTCTGAAAAATTTTATAAAAATTTCTTTCAAACAATTTAAAAGTTATTTCGACGTTTGAACGTCCGTCATTTTTAAATGATCGCAGTTAATGGAATAATTATTAATCTATTAACTGAAATCTCAGTATCTCGATGAAGCATTAATTATTGATGCGTCATCGAGATCATCTTCAATGATCTGACTGAAGTGTCATATTTTATCAAAATGAATGAATAATTCAGGAGATAAAGAAGTATTTCACAACAGAAAATATTTTGAACATTCGCCATTTTTAAATGGTTGAAACAAGAATATTAAACGTGTGGCTTCGAGTTAGTTTTAACATTATTTCTATATTTCGTGAAAATCTTCTCATTAATTCAAAAATTATTAGTGGCGATACATAGATAGCGGATTTACAGCATGATCTTATCTCATGTTGCTTCGAAAAGTTGAATGAAAATGAATTATGATCCGTTTTTTAAATCGAAAAATTCAACAGCTTCAAGAATATGTAGGGGAGACAGGGGTAAGATGAGGACCTTTATTTACCTAATTATTGGCCAAACTATTTCATAGATTGAAAGGAAACTTTATTATTTTGTACTTTCAAGATAATCGAATATAATACTATATTAAGAAAATGATATGTCAAATGCCTAAGGAGGGAAAAAACATATTCAAATATGTCTCAAAAATTCATCTTACTCCCAGGCCGGAATAAGATGACGAACTTATTGTCTTTAGCAGTAATCACAAATAAATGCACTGCATCCTTAATAATTGAAGCAATTTTCGTGCCATCATTCTTTACATTGGTACACATTATGTGTTCTTAATGAAAATTTCTGCATTGATAAGAAACTTCTCAACCAATGTTCACCACCTTTCTTTGTTTCCTGGTTAAATCTATGTGGTATGTTATAATATATTATGATGTAAGGAAAAAAATCAGGAGCTCTCTGCGTCAATTTTTGGTAGTTAGATGACGAGCATATGGGATAATATATTCGTCATCATACCTTCGCCATATTGCCCCGGTCTGCCATTTTTATGAATTCTACTTTTGTGCGAGAAACTAAATGTCGCAAGGTGACCTTGCTATCAATAATAGAAACTAAATGGACATACGCACACATATAGTACTATATGTATAACTTTTAGATATATGATTGTGTTTACATTAAACTGTACCTTAATCAAGGGGAAATTTATATAGAGCTGAACATTCGCGACGCTGTAAAAATCAATAGTCGCCTTCCACCGCTCTCTTTCACACAATACTTACTGGGTAAGCACAGCAGCTTACAGCATATGATACATAGACCACTATCAATGAACAGTTTCCGAATTATATCAAATTCGTCATCTTACCCCCGATTTCTCCTAAATAGAATGCCTACTTTAAGGGAAAGCTAAAGATCTTATCTTGAATAGCATTGGCATATCAAGTATACTATTTCTACTTATTATTATTATTATTACTACATTTTTTATTTGGATTTATTTGAAAGATGATGGAAATTATAGGAAACACAATCCTAAGCTTCCACAGGAATCATTTTTAATTATATAATATAATAATAATGTTTATTTATATGAAATGGAAGTATGGAAGTTATGATTGCGTTAAATCGGGAATAAGTAAGTGCTTAAGTATTCAGCAGCACAGATAGAGTACTAATACCGGTAATGTTACAAAAAAAAAATATTTATATGAATTAAACATGAAAAATATCACTATACACAGAAATTATGTATACCATGGTATATAGTGATATTTTACAGTGTAAAACATTACACTGTATCTCTTATATTCTTATATAATGGCTAAAGAAAATATCAATTTTGTAAACTCTTTAGGATATTCTCCAAAGTTCTTCACTTAAATCATTGTCAGATTTCTGATTTAAAGTAAACTGTAACACATTCGCGACTCGAATTACCAAAAATCAAAGTATTTTTGTATCATCGGATTATGATGACTACTGTAAACAAGTTATTATAGAAACATAACAGAGCCTGAATATGTGAAAATGTAAATGCTGAATATCGCCATAATGTACAGTTGTTGCCACTATGTCACCCATTAATAAAGTTTAAATTAATTAATCAGATTTTCATGAAATTTGATGATAATGTTTTCTTTCAATGATAACATTAAACTGGCCTTTTTCTTCAGCCTTAAATTCACTTTAGGTGGTCGTTTAAACTTCAAAAGTTTTTCCCTGATAATTTTAGAACTATCTAATTTGAATTTTATAAAATTTATCAGGATGACCAATCTATTAAAGTCGAAGTAACATTAATTAACCTTATGTATTCATCTGTTTAAAGATAGCGGACAATCAATTGTCGGAGATTTTCCTGTAATACTCTATTGATTTTTATGAATTAAACATATAGGTTATGCTCTTGAAGATGATTTTGATGACATATATTTTTAATACCTTATCTTTAATCATTCCAAAATAAAGGATACGTTCGGAAAGTAGGTGATTACCTCTTTACAGAAACATTTAAAAAAGCTATCCATTTTTTTTTATCAGCTAATGTTAATTCTATTTATCATTCTTTTCTTTGATTTAATTTATATTCGTGTTCTTGATAGACAAAATAAATTCTTTATTATCCAGAATACTATATAAACAGACTTGTCAGGTTATTTAAAATCCGACTTTCCTGTTTTAATAAAATTACTTAGATGAAGTATAAGCATAAATTTTAAATTTTTTAACACTAGAATCCACATAATATTGATTAAGATATGGAAGAATTTATTAGTAGTTGTCCATCGCTGAATCAAAAAGAGAAAAATACTATCGATCCATCATCTCCTATCCGTTACGAGACAAACATCTGCTTCTAACACTTACCTCTACCGCAACCGCAAAAATAATGTTGACAGCATCTGAACGAAGATATAACCACGTTTCAGTCTAAAAAGTTTAAAAAATAGAGAATTGAATTAAGAAAAAAATAATAAAATTGCCTAATCTTTAAACTAAAAGACGTTATCGTCACTTAATCGGCATTAAATCTCTACTAAAATAAGATTTTTTCTTAACCTATGAAGCGTATCGATGATTCTAAATCGCATTAAGATCTGATGATATGAATTCAATATAACGTTATTTAAGCGAAAAACAAATTCATTCGTCTCTAATTAAATTCAAAAGGATTGATAAAGAGTGAGAATAACCTATTGTTTTGTTTAATAGACCATTTAGAGCGGGACAAAGAGGATATGTCACGACACGTTATGTCAAACGGGTGCAACGAATGTGATTACAACACGGAACTCTACCATTCCTTGAAAAGTTTTGATAAATTTATTTTCGAAAAATGAAAAACATTTCGAAAATTATCCGTAGACGAGAAGACACCAGTTTAAACCAGTTTTCTTCTAAATTTATGTTTGTCTCTAACTCTTCCAATTATAGCATTTTTAATATAATTCTAGCAAATCTTTTCCTCGTTTTATAGATAAGAAGCACACAAATATTTTATTTTTATTTTTTTTTACCATAAACGTAAAAGCTGATTCGATACGAAGAATCCGGATATGCTATTATTTCCTGAATTATTTCAGTCTACCAAAAAACAAATAAATTTATTAATAATTCGCCGAGTACCGGAGACGATTTTTAAAACTAATAATGTTGTTTACAAACTTTATACGCTAGTAAATACCTCGAATAATTATCGTGATAATGGGATTAGTTTTTTCTTAACGTTAAATAATGCCATTCTAGGGCGGGTTTTTGCAGATCGTATCGACTTGTGCCATTTCGGCAATGGCGGAAGTGGAAAGTTGACATTAAAATAATGCGAATTATATATTCCTTCTGGTTTTTATACGTTTAAAGAATTGGTATTCGCATAAAAATCTGCGAACTAAAACAATGCTTTACTTCTTTTTAGATCGCGAATTTATCATAACTTAAAATTGCTAAAAATCACGATAAGCGGGAACTTACTGTTGCAGAAATTTCGCTAAGTTATAGTTGTAAGGATTTCAGCAGTTATATACTTTAACCGTAATAAATATTTAGAAAAAACTCGCATTCAAAGCAAAAATCGGTAAAAATTCACGAAACAACTACAGTAGTTGTTTCGTGAATTTTTAACTAAACTCTAAAACACGGTCAGCGCCTCCTCTCGATTACAAAAAATTTTAAAGAACAGCAGACGACATCGTTAGCTCGATTTATTGATTACGGTATTATATTTTTACATTTATATATCTCAAGGAAATTTTAATTTTAATTATTATTAATAATATTTATAATTTTATAAGATTTTAACTATTGTCAATTTAAACAAAGAATTTTTAATTAAATTTTCATTCAATTTTTTTTTTTTTATTGGAAAGTATCTTGCTCATAATGCCCTTTAGCTAGAACGTCTCGTTATGATAGCAAGAAATATATTTATTTTATAGTAAAAAAAAAAAATGAAATATATCATTATATTTCGAAAAAAATCTCAGAAATCAGTAAAAATCGCTAAAAATTCACGAAACAATTAGTTGTTTCGTGAATTTTTAGCGATTTTGCTCCATCTTCGAACACGCCCATGACCAAAACCGAAAAAAAAAATATATATATATATAAGAAGAGTTTTAATTTAGGTTACATTGACGTTTATTAAAAAAGTAGAACTGACTTGTGATTTAAACTTTGTGTAATCTTTTTTATTTTTTTAAATTTTGGAACAGGTTTGATATACAGTGTATTTTATAACGGGCATAACATCTTGTCTGCGCGTATTAACGAGGAACGCCTTAACAATAACAAAATGAAGGATTTACGGGTCCGCTTTATTGGAGATCGTGGACGCTATTCAATAATAATAATAAAGCCGGTTATTCTGTCTAACTAAAACTTTTCTAAAACTTCGAAGTTTTGTAAAGAAAATAATAACAAAAAAAAAATTTCTTATGAAAACGAGTTAGAATCGAAATTTCACTTTTTGTTAGAAAATGTATACAGCAATTTAAATCGATATTTTTTTTTGAAATATAATGATGTATTTAATTTTTTTTTTACTTTAAATAAATATATTTCCTGCTATCATAACGACATGCTCTAGCTAAAGGGCTAGAACATGTCATAAGCAACATACTTTCCAATAAACAAAAAAAAATTTAATTAAAAATTTTTTGTTTAAATTGATAATATTTAAAATTTTATAAATATTAAATAATAATTAAAATTTAAATTTTCTTGAGATATAGGAATGTAAAAAAAAAAAAAAAATAATTCAGTAGTCAATAAAATTGAGCGAACGACGTCGTCTGCTATTCTTTAAAATTTATTGTAATCGAGAGGAGGCGCTGACCGTATTTTAGGGTTCATGCACGTAGTAGGAAGATTTTTGTTATTTCAGGAAGATGAGAATTAATTTCTTCTTCGATATACTTCTGTCGAATCTGTTAGAAAGAGATAATAAATACGACACTTCCTGTAATTTTTCTTAGCGGTATAAAAGTAGATTTATAGGTCATTTGCTTTCAATGCGTTTCTGTCACTCGAGTGAGAAAGGTGGAGAATTCTTTATAATCCCTCAATTCTAACATGAGGTAGGATGAATACAGTTTCATTTCTATCATTTTTTAACTTTCTAATTTATTTTTATAATAATTTTAAAATTTTTTACTTGCTTTTAGATAATTATAGTAATTATTTTAATAATTTATCATAAGATTCTATTGAACATATAGTTAAAAGGCACTTATAACTGGTGATGTCTTGTTCATGAATGTAGCAGTTTATTAAATCTTTAATAATCTTTTACAAGGACTTTGTATTGCCGATTTTGAAATCAGTTAAGCTATTATTTAAAAATTACTTCATTGTTTATAATGTAACTATTTTTTAATAAATATCTTAAAAGCATTTAAGAATTTAATTTCACGAATAGCAAAAATATACAAAAGATGATAGTTTTTTAGATTATATAATATTTTAAAAGTTATAATATGTTCTCCGTTCAATATTTAAATGGTTAAAAATCAATAATTCTATAAAAATTTGGGTTTTTGGAGTCCCAATAACTGCCATTTCGAAAAAGGAAATTTTTTAGTTTTAAAACATTTAGAAATCATAAAAAAATTCAAAAATCAAATTATGCACACGTTTTCGATGTAAAATATTAAAATCTACGTAATCATTACTTTCCAATAATTATTACACTTCTGGAATACAGATTAGTAAATGGAGCGTATAGAATTACGTCCTTACTTCGAAAATTTTATGAAAACTGCTTTCATTTTTTGTTATTCATAAAAGCGTCCTTTTTAAATAACTGTTTTCTTCAGTTTTTGGATCTTAAACTTTTTGAATTGACAGAAAAGCCAATGCCCTTCTTTAAAATAAAGCCAAGAAGGAAAACCATTGCAACAGGTTGAATGAATGAAGCTTTTTCATATAATTAGATTTAACACGATAGATAAAGCGCTAATGAATGTTGCACGAACATAAAATAAAATTAATATATTATAATTAATTAAACATCATTAAAATAAGATTATTTTTTTGGGTTTAATATAAATTTATTTAAGTAATAAAAATTTATGAGTTATTCTAACCTTAATAATTTAAGGATCTAGGACTGCCACGTTTACAGTTTTATCATTGCCCTATATTAAAGATGTTCTTTCTCTAGGTCAAGATGACTCTTCTACGGGATCAGAATATAATAGGGTATTCCTACATTTCCAAATATAGAAAATATGGAATTTTACCTTATTATGCAAAAATAAAAGAGCGAATATAAGTTACCTTTTAACCGTAAAAATGATATTTATAGCCGATCGAGAGCATTAACTTCTTAATAACTGGAACTACGAACTACAATTATATTTTTCCTGTTTTTATTAATTTAAGACTTAAAGAATATAATTATTAGACGGATTAAATAAGATTATTTTCCAGGCTACAAGGGGTGATATTACAGTTGACCATATTGGCTATCTTTGCTTGCACAGGATTGTCTCGATTATATGATAGATGCGAATTGGGACGAGAATTATACGAAAGGTTTAAATTTCCTAAACAAGATCTTTCAAGATGTAAGTATGTTTTGATGTCTAGTTTATCGATGTAACAGCTTATTAAACCCATAATAATCCTTTTTTCAAGGGCTTTGTATCGCTTATTGGGAAAGCAATTACGATACTTCTGCTATCTATCAGAGTTACGATAATGCCGTGGGCCATGGTCTATTTCAGGTGAGTCCGAATACATTTCCTGCACAAATGTTGGTGAAGATAATACATTGAACTGTAGTCGTCAACTAGAACTAGGTTGGGGGTAGTAGGGTCGCTTTCTTGGTGCTTGATGCTCCTGTTTACGTAACCAGGAAATCGGGACAGTTGCTTGTTTCCGGTTAATTGTTTCAAATTAGGGAATTTTGCGACATGATTTACATTAAAAAATTTCTTTTAATGAATCACAGTTCAAAGATGATGAGGAAGAATACAACATGTCTGCTGTTATATTTAGATTAGGTTAATTTCTAAATCGATCTTTTCTAAGAAAAATAATCTCGGGCTTGACTTTTTTATTTATTATGGAAATCATTAAAAGTTAATAGTTCGTAAAACTGACAGTATCGACCTCATTTGTCACAAGGAGAAAAGTTTGAAAATTTAGTGGATTTCATCAGAAAATCAGGCCAATTAACAATGAAATGAGAAAGAAACTTATTTATATGTTTACTTGCACGAAACGATCAACAGCTGTAGTATTATTAATCAAACATTAATGATTTCGATATTATTTGTATAACTTTAGTAGATTCATACAAATGAATTATTTTATAAATTTAATAGAATAGTCAAGTTATTTTCTGATATATAACTGTATATACTGTATATTTATTTTTCCACTCTTTTTTTTAAAGTGCTTCAGTATAAAATCAGAAAATAAGTGCTTTTTTAAAAGTGCTTTTATAAAATATTTTATATTTACTGAATTATGTTTGAATGGTAAAGGAAATCTATGGGAATATTGAGTAATTTTTATTTATTTTAAGAATTATTATCATCCAGTTTCCTATTACATCCTTAAAAATAGATAAAAAATTTATAAAAATATTTGATGTACATTGCCAAAAACAGCGGGATAAAGGAAATTCTAAAAAAAAAAAAAAAATATTTATGGTTGAATAATTTGGCAATGGCGTAACGAATTGAACTTGGGATCACTGTTTTTATTTGGATCCAATTGATAATTTTAAAGCTATATTATCTTGTAAACGCAAGATAATTTGGTTTTATTGATAATGTATTATGTTCCATTTGTTGATGAAGTGATAATTGATCGAAAGCATTATATATTAAACGTTAATAATTATATTAACAAATGTTTAATTTATAGCATAATTGTATTAAATGCAATTTTAAATCCATTTATATATAATCTTACTCTGTATAAATGAGCAAAGATAATTTTATAAGCAATTGCAATATTTTAATCAAAGGTGAACAATAAATGTTTAAATTTCGTGCGTTTGATTTTTTAAACATTTTGTATTTCATTTCCTAAGCTTAGAATTTAACACTTCTTCCAAGTCTGAAGTTGAATAAAAATATTATGAAATATTGTAGATATTTATAAATATTTTTTAACCTTGATATAGAATATATAATCTAAGGCCTGTCCTTTATTTATAAAAAAAAAATATTTGTCTTTCGCATCACAATTTCTCCATATTTTGATCTGCATACTTTAAAAATACAAATTTATATTATTTTATAGAAAAATAATACTTTATGGAATATGTTTATCATATAATCTCAATAAACGGATTTAAAATCATTGTTTTTCAGGTTTCTGATAAGTATTGGTGTCAGCCTTCTAATGGCAAATATAGTACCAATGGATGCAATATGACTTGTGATGGTAAATGCAAATTATGTCTATATTTATATTCATTAAAATTCGTTACTAGAGCATAATGCCAAAATGTTGTTGTTAAATATAATTGTACTTCATTAAAGTCTGATAGAAATATTTTTAGATTTATTAATTGTTACACATACATTTAAATTAATAAAAGCGAGAAAAAATGTACCAATCTTATATTATAAAACTTGAATTAATGAAATATTTTTATTTTAGCCCTGGAAGATGATGATATAACAGATGACATACAATGCGCTCTGACTATATACAGAAAATTTGGATTTAATGGCTGGTATGTTAAAAATTCTCTATATATTTCTTAAATTTTATTTGTTCTAAATAACCGTAATAATAAATAATATGCAATTATTTAGATCATTTTTATTTGAATTAATAACGTACTTACATATCTTTTTTTTATATTTAACAATGGTCAGTTTAAAATTCTGCGTAAAAATGTAACAAATGAAGTATTTTATAGGTCATGCAATTTTATTTTTATAAATATAACAATGGTTCGCAATCCAGATTTAGAAAGTAATTTGAAAATAGTTTTAAAATTGTCTAATATAAAAAAAAAAGTTTTTAAAAACTGATTAAACAAAATCGGACAATAAAAAACCGAATATTTTCGAAATATAAATACAGTCTGATAGAACTATATGGAAAATAAAATCTTCTCCTTATTCATTTTAAAGTTAACGATTCGTGTTGTTATTATTATTATCATTGAAGAATTACCTGTTACTGTAGCACAAATACTGATGGAGAAAAGCGGAAAGTTTATAGCCGAAATGACCTCTAAATATATATTTCCATATGAGAGTAACGAACGGAATGTCAATATACAATATTTTTAAAACACGAAAATTTTCAATCTGTTGCTATTTTAACTAACCTAATAATGCTTTAAGAACTTGGCTGATTATTATTGACATTTAATGACGATGCCTGAAGTAAAATAATAGTTTTTTTTTATTTATTTGTTTTATGAAACCAAGAATAACAAGTTTTAATATAAACGAGTATTATCTGAAGTAAATTAATGATCAAAATTTAGTTTTTTTTTTTAATCTAAAGTTATAGTAAGCTTTAAAAAATTGATCCTTAAGATTTCAGAAGAGCAAGAGTCTTGAACTAAAAGAATACTAATAATAACTAATTAAATATTTTTGAAAAATTTTAAATTTAATAGATTCTTTTTCTTTTAAGAAATCGATTAATATAACATATAAATTTGTATAATTTTACTTATACTTCAAAATTTTTAACTAACGTCAGGTTTTACGTTAAAGATTAAATAAAGAAACTTTTCTTTCTTAACGACAGTTATTAAATTATATTTTTGACGTAGATTTTTTTGAAAAAATATATTTACAATCATGTCAATTATTTTTTTTTTTCCATCTCTTATGAATATTTAGTTATTTTTGATTTGTTTTTCTTTAGAGCAGTTACATATTGATTTAACACGTTGCAACTTTTCAAACATAAACCGAAATTTCATTCATAGTTTATTTTTGGATTTCCAGATGAATATATATATATAAATGATTATTAAATAAATAAATATTTGAACAGATTGTGCATTAGGAATATATGTATTCTATACAAGACTATGAGAATCATATATACAATATAGATATAATTTATATAACACTATTATATAATTTGTTCATTTAATATTTATTAATCACAGTTATTTAAACACAAATGATCACATAACATATTAAAGCTTTCTAATGCGTAACAGGATCAATATAACTTAATATGGACCAAAGTTCGTGCTAGCATAACAATCAATGCAAAAATTTTTGACTGGAATTTTCTAACAAAGGTGAAATTCATTAAATATCTCATTTCAGTTATAGAATGAGTTTAATAAAAGAAATCAAAAGATAAAAACTTTTAATAAATTCATTTTAGAATACATTGCAATTATTGTGTTTTGAATTTTTATTATAAAATTACCAATTAGTTTCCAGATTATATTCGTAAATGCCAAATTATATGTTTTATGGAAATCCATTATTTAAAATATTTAATAATTATAAATGCGATTAATATTAATTTTAAAATAAAATTTGTTTGGCTATACTATCCTAGCTATTATTTTATTATATTAATAGAATACAAATATCACGTTAAATGACAGCATAAGTTATAACTTTACATTTCTAAAGGTCTTACAATTATAATTATGATAAGAAATTATTGATTTTAATTAAATGAATGGGAAATATTAATATTATTTAAAAATTCCAATAATTTGAAATTAAACAGGATAATTCGATAGTCAATGACAGCGCCAGATCTAGATATTTTATTACTTGAGACAACATTAGAAAATGATGCCCTTTCTCCTCTTCACTCAGGCACATTAATACATAAACATATCTGATACTTTGGAACCGGGAATGTAATGACATCAGATACATAGTCACTGAGAAACAAAAAAGTTGGGCTGAGTTGAGTAGGGAATCAGTAAACATAGACTGGGATTATATATAGCTTTTAAATGAAAATAAAGTGGTAGCTATGTTAAAAACAAAAATAATAAATAAAGCATATTTTCGATTATGATATCCTGATTGTGATATGCCAATGCGGGGGATACATAAATATTTATTTTATATAGAAAAATAAAATAAATATTTCTCCCTGGATAAATATTATCCGTTAGAAAAATACACCATTATGTCTTTGTAGACCGACTCTACAGAAATATTATCGAGATTAATATAATTAAACTTGTGTGTAAAATTGCAACTGCATTTTTGCCTTAGGTGACTACCTCGCTCGCCTCACTCTAGATCCGGCGCTGTTCAATGATCAGATAAACAATTTATTTTTTATTTTGTGTAGTTTTTACTGGTGGATAATGATCGAATCTTATGAGTATTTCTCTTTGAAGTTTAATGGAAATTATCAAGAGTCATAAATAATCATTAAGCAATAGCATAAATCTTAAAAAGTAGTACAATATTTAGTGAGTAAATAACTTATAAAAATGCTTAATTCATATTAGATACGTTTATATCAACAAACTTGAATGTGTATAGAGTATTTTAATCATTTTAAATTTAATCATATCCTAGTAGTCTATAGCTTTCTTTAATAAATATTGCGTGTGTTATGAAATAGGTTATAGTAACGTGACAAAAATTTTTAAATTTTCAATAAACAAGAAAGAAAAAAAATTGGTTCAACTGTTGACATTTTGCATATTTTGATGTAATCTGCGAAAAATACAGTATAAATTTGTGATTAAATTCGTTTTCTGCAAGAAATGCTACATGTTTATTTCATAGGTTAATCAGAAATATGACGACTATTTCACATATCGCACATATTCAGGATGTTCGATCTGATGTGAAACACCGTCAGATAACGTATAGGTATTCCTCACTTAACGACCGAATTCCGTTCTTACGACTTGGTCGGTAAGCGAGTAACTTGTTCAAATATATCTAGAACAAGTTACTCCTTTAAGTTTTCATGGCTGTAAAGATATTTATATCATAATTATCCACAAAGTATTTTTCTTCATCAGATTTTTGGAACTATAAGTGCGGGAATTACATGCAATAGAAGTCGTAAGCGACGCATATGGGCAAAAATCAAATTTTCTATTTAAAAAAAAAGTCGTACGCTCGGTCGTAAGTTCGAGCAGTCGTTAAATGAGGAATCCTTGCATTCCATTTCTCAGGGAAAAAATCAATTTATATATCTTGATAATTTAATGGTTACTGAGATATTCAAATTTTAATATTATCATAGAGGAATTTGTAATGGGAGGAATATCATGAATATAATTACTGGCTTAACCGCTCTGGATTTTTCTTTAGAGGGATTTTATAGACCAGTGTCATAAATTTATACATATATAAGTCATGTAAATTTCAAATAAAGTGTAAGATTATGAAAAGTTTACAAGAGACGTTTATTAATTTGAAAATTGATTTCCTCTTCTTTAATGAGAGACTGCATTGATGTCCTCATTTTGAAAACATTTATGTAGTATGTATCATAGTGTTCGATGTTTTCCAATATTGATAAAAGATTAATTTAAAAATCAATACTTGTTTATTAAAGTACTCGTTAAAGTTTGAATATCGTAAGAACTGCTAGGACTTTATTCATGTTGATTATATAATATTTTTAGTCAGAATGCGCTCCTAAAGTTTCGATATTGTATTAGGTCGCTGAACATTCCATTCTCCAATATACCTATCTCAAGATATCATAAATATATTCATTTTATCAAACTTTATTTCATTTTAATATTCGTTTACATTTTTAATGCTGAATTATATTATATTTGGACTGAAAAATATTTTTATTATGATTTTAAAATTTATTTTTTGAATCTGTGAGAATCTTGTTTTACATTAATGGTCGTTTCAATCTCATTTTTTGTAAGGTCAGGTATCCGGAAGAAATTTGTTCTTCATCAAGATAACTAACCTGTGAAGCATTATTTATTTTCAGGCAAATCTTTTTGACAAAGAAGCATAATTTTTTTTAAGCACATAAAAAAAAACTCATCGAAATGAGTTCAATTATTAGTTTATGGTAATGAATTTAGCATAAACTAATAATTGAAAACAATTTTTCATTACGTTAAACAAAACTTAACTAGATTTTAAAGTTTGAAAAAATATTCTTTTAACAGTTTTGCATTATTCCACGTTGATATGATATTAAGTACATGCATAATGTAGAATGTAGAAGCCCCCAAAAAAATAACTCCGAGAAAAATTTAAATAATGCATATCGGTTATATCTATCCTTGAAATCTTAAAGCATATCGTAATTACTATTTACGAAGTATAGATAGAAAATTAAAATATATGTTTGAGGATTATTGTTTGGTGAGATCCACCATTATAATTTCCTGGAAAAATATTTTGTATAACAATAAAATGATAACAATATATTAAAAAATACATATCAGTCAGAAGCTCGAAAATGATACAGTATTTAGAATGGATCTTTATCATCAGATAGCAAGATTATCAAATAATTTGGATGATTTATATGTTAGAAAAATCGTTTTTTATGATTTAGCATTCGATTTAAGCAAAATTTGGAAAAAAAACGCAGGTCGTATTCTAAAAATTAAAAAAAAATCATTACCAATCAGATTTTTTTTTATACTATATAAGAAATTTGATTGATAATTATTTCGTAGTTTTTATATTTTTAGAATGCGACCTGCACTTTTTTCAGTTTTGCTTAAAGCAAATATTTTTTTTTTATATTTTTTCCTAGAGCCAATTTAAAGTTCTAGACAACTTTTATATCATTTGAATACCAAATGACTTGAACGAAACAAAGTCCAGTTCCGGAAACACAATACATCCCATAAAAAAAGTTATGTATGAAAATAAATCATAATGATTCAAAGAATTACGTCTGAGAGTGAAAAGGTCTTCAAAAATTATCTATAACATATCTAAATGGTGATCTATAATAGTATCTGATCTTAGATGCATTAACAAAAGAAATCTGTTTTTATAATTCATTTATTTCATATCTTAAACCTGTTTTAATAATGAAGATAAAGTATAATAATTTGTTTAAGTAAAAGAAAACTTAGAATGGTTCTAAAGTGGTTAAAATAAAATTAGGGAATATCTCGCATATTGCAGTTACTGCATTCCAAAAAAATTACTGCGTTAACCGAATCCGCACTAATCAGGAATATATTCAATGAGAAAAATGACGATTTGTTTCTAAAAGAAAATTTTCACTTAAAAAAATTAGAAGTGACAAAAAATACTTTATATAGAACCAAAGATACAAAGGTATTTACGACAGTGTGACTGAACTGTTAGTATCACTAGAAATGTTCAGTATTTTTCTATACGTGTATTTATTTATAAAAATAATGTAATATTTTTATAGTTAAATAATAAAATGACAATAAAACTTTAAAATTTATAGTTTTTACCATATATAATAATTATTACAGTCTATCATCTTGCTAGATAGTTGTATAGCATAGTATATAGTATATAGTAGTTATAAATTTTTAAGATAAGATTTTTGAGAAATTCTCTTATATTATGCAAGCAATGATGAACATATTACTGATTAAGTAGTGAATCATTCCTCACTAATTAAATTCCTTACGCGCAAATTATAAGCCACATTATGCGAGGTATTCCTGTATATTTGTTTTATTCAAGCACAGTTACTTTTTAAAACTTAGCTCTTGTAATTGAATAAATTAATAATTTTAATGTATTATTTTCCTCAGGATGTCTAACAGAGCAAAATGCCAAACTGACAAGAACGATTATTTCTCAGACTGTGATATAACATCCAGGAAAGGTTTACTGTTAACAGCACATCCTAAAGGAATCACCATCCACTTCCCTCATCCATTTACCTCCATTTTTAAGAAGCTGAAACCTGCTGTTAGCGGTTACGTCAGAATCAAACCCTTCTTTGCCATAACTAAAGGCGTTGGATTGGACAAAGACCTTGGAATAGGGAAAGCCATCGGATTAGGAAAAGGCATTGGAATAGGAAAAGGACACGGCCTGGGCATCTTTTAAAACATTTTTTTTTTTACACTGCACAAAGCTTTAATTATTATAATTTATTTTTTATATACTTTTTTTTAAATCACCAAAACGTATGTACATATCTACTTAAATAATATATCGTCATTAATTTTATTTCAACATATATTTTAAAAAAAAAGGTTTATATATAGTTCACACTGTAGGCCCATAAGTTTGCATTGTTTTTAATCACTTTTTAAATTAAATTGGAGCGATAAAATCGTATAATGTTTACAAAAAAAAAAAAACACGTAAAATGTATATAAAGCAAAATATTTTAAACAAAATTTTGTTATTGGGTGCCAAAAAAAGAAAAAAAAATTATATATATATAATTTTTAATGCATTTATCGTTAAATAAAATGCACTTTATTTTTTTTTAATCTAATGTTTACTTAATAATTCAGAATCAATATTCTTAGCTCCATCACACGTAAGTCCATAAACAAACTGCTAGACCACTTTGAAAATATAGTAATGAAGTAACAGCACTACCAAGCAGTTGAAAACTTATGTATTTTACAATTTATGTTTTATGTATTAGTTACTATAACTGTTTGACGTTCGAATTTGTAACTGCTACATGTTGTAGAACAAGAGAACCTGAATATGGCGATTGTAGACGAAAACGTTTGTTCTTTGTAGCCATTAAAGTTATTCGTTTCCCAATACTGCTTGATAGTGCTGTTACTTCCATTACTATATTTTCAATATTCTTAGTTTTAGATTATTATAACACAACATTATTCTGAACACGCGAGAAAATATTTTTAATTTTTTAAATCCTTCCACAGACATATTTTAATGCATAGAATATAACAACTTAAAAAAACAAAAAAAGTGCTAAACGTGGTTGTTGCGTGTAACACTTTTGGCCATAACATAAAATATTTAACATTTTACGTAACAATCGATACACTGATATTCTTCTCCAAGCTAGCATAATCGATTTTAATCATTTTTAGAGACGGTTAAGTAAATTGTAACCGTAAACGGAATTATTTTATATGTAATGTTTATAAATTCCACAGATTCAGTACAAATAAGGTTGGCGATACGAAGACAGATATGGAGACTTATAGAAACGAAGTCCAAAGACCGGTCAATCATCAAATGGGGTCATATATAATCCAAGAGAAGTCTATATTCGTATAGACAAATAATTAAAGGATCGGTCAATGTTCTCGCTTTTAGATAACAATTACACGAATATCACGATATCGTGTTTTCTAATCTGAAAATCTTAGACTTTCATAAATCAGTCTGCCAACAAAATTTTGAGAACTTTCCTAAATTTTTCGTGTGTAAAATACAGATCTGCATAGTTTATTGTGGGTGCGTTCGTATAATCGTAGACAGCGACCCTGGTGTAATCCGTGACCCTGGTCATGTAGGTAACGACTCAACTCGTTGAGTTATAGCCAAAAGTTCGTATAATCGTAGGCAACGACTCAACTCGTTGAGTTGAGTCGTTGCCTACGATTATACGAACGCACCCTCTGTGACCTTCATTCATCCCTTTTACGAATGAATACAGTTTATAAAAATGTATCGATTTTTTTTTTAATATTTATAATGTTGTTACAGGTTAAAAATGTCTTTAACGATTTTCGACGAGGATTTTCCTAGTTAAAAAAAAAAAATCGTTCGATTGACCTACGCGAATAATTTTTCTCCATTCGAGATTCCTTGACTGATATTTTTAATTCTCGATGACAGACGTCGCCCTCTGCGTAAAATAAAAAAAAAAGTGGATCGATACGTTTATACAAGTTCTCGAAAATAATTAATAAACGAGAGTAAGGTCGAGATTTTTTTTTTTTTTTATGTCGGTAGATTATCAGTTAACTTTCTTTAGAACGTAAAAAAAAATAACAGTTAAATTGCATTATAGAATGATTATCATCGCAGAATCTTTACGATGCATAAACTGCTTTATTTATTTTCTGTCTTGCAGAACGTATATTGTCGTTTTGCAACATTTTATCTGTCGGATCATCCCGAAACTTAATCGCCATTTTTGTTATTTTTGCTTTTAAACGCGGAATGAAAACTTTTACGATTTTTTTTTTTTTGTTTCCATAAAACATACGAAACGAAAGACAGTTTATGAATATAATAAAGTAAAAGTACAAGTAGAGAATAAGTAAGGCAATAAAACGAAATTAAATTATTAATTCTAACGATGATGTTTCGTATTATACGAATGCTCTCTACGCATGGAAAATTATGCAAGAATTCTAGAAAATATATAAGGAAAAAATGTTAAAGCTTAAAAAAAAAAATTGAACCGGAGCCAAGGTAAACAAATTTAACTCCAGGTAAAATAATTAAGTTTATTAATTATAATTAAAACGAACTGAGAATTATTTAAATCTTACGAAATAAAGTTTTTTTTTTTTTTTTTACTGGTTAAGACTTCATGAATTATAAAATTCCGTTATTGATAGATTGAGAAATAAGTTCTTGCAAAATATATGCTGTATTTGTGAAGGTAATAATTCATTTCGAATTTCAATATTCGTCCCGAATGCATTTTTTAATTAATTAATTAATTTTTTTTTTAAATTTAAGTATTTATATTTGAAAATCGGATATAGCGTCTCATTGGGTCATACGTTAAATTCCGTAAAACTTCGACCAATCAGAATATAAGAAACATTCTTACGTATTTGGATAATTTTTTTATTTTATATTTCAAATAAATTAGGAATATTATTTTTATTAATTAAACAAAAGCAAAAGAAACATTTTTATAATTTTAAATTTCGTATTTATTTATATTTATTTAGCAATATGAAATTGCTAAATGCAACAATTATAAATCGTTTGATAAATATCTATAAAACGTAATTAAATTTTTATATTAAAAATTAGGTTAATGGAATAAAAAAAAGTCAATTTATTTAAATAATTAAATTTAATAAGAATAAAATCTTTATCGATATAAAAATTAAACGATTTCGCAACAGACGAAAGCAGACTTAACAAGTAATGACGTCACCTCGGACGTCACTGAGCGTAAATCCCGTGAATATAAGCAAATCGAAATTTATATTTATCAAATTCATTAAAATGAATATTTAAATATTCGCGTAAAAATATAATTGATATTTATTAAATAAATATTTTTATTTTTGGGTTTTGTATTATTGATAATCACGAAACAGCTATCCCGCAGAAATTACTACAGGTGATCTGTTATTGGTTAGGAGAATTTGTATTGGAACTACAGGTTGGATGTATGCGAAAATTATACTTGGAGATACAGAATTTCCTGATTCATGTTTATAGTCTACACTAGATTAGCAGATAATATTTGTTTTATAAAATTTTCTGATGTAAATAGCAAGTGTTGGTGTACATCATGACACTCGAAGATCCTTTTTTTGTTGTGAAAGAGTAAGTGTTGTTTAAAATTAATTTTTTTTTTTAAAGGGAATTTAGGCCTAGGTCATTTAAACTATTTATTTATGATTGAAAATCGTTTTATAATAATTGAACAGTGATATTAAAATAGGTATGGTAGAATTCGTTACTGAAATCGCAACAGCGTACACACGATTGCGAATAAGTGCACAATTTTTCCTTGAAAGGATTAATATTTTAATATCAAAAATACGCAGAATCATTTAAAAAAGGAAATGTAAGCAAATATAATCATATGATTTGAAATTTTAAAATCTGTAAATGTACATCTTGAACATTATTTATAAGAATTCGTATTGCTGTTATTTAATATATAATTTAAATAATAAGAAATACTATAATGAACCATATTTTGATACTCTTGCGTGCGATCAATTAAAAATTAAACTTTGATATTAAAAAAATCTTTAAGTTTTGAAATGCTTAAAATAACTAGATAATAAATTTGTATATATATTTTTGTTTTCAGCATAATACAAAAATGATTGATTGAAATTCTAAATATTAAAATATTTTTAATTGAAAACGTTAATATTTATCATAACAGTTGTGGTAAATATTGGAATAAGAAATGCTTTACAGTTTAGAATTTAAGTTATTCAGAGAATAGAATTCCTGGTGATATAGGATTGTGTGTGTGTTAATGCTTGAGCACACGTTTTATTTTAATAAGAATGCTATTTGTGAACAATATGACTATCATGTTCATTAAGATAATTGGCTATTAATGTATATGACTTGCTCCACTTCAAATGTGTCATTGTTTGTCTTTATAATAATATATTTCATAAATTGGTGCAAACAGGCGTATTATTCTCAAATAGGTCATTGACAATCTTACTGTTATCTTATTTACAATCGTTTTATACATTTCATCCAATGGAATCTGTAAAACTGAAAATAGTAACATCAAAAGCTGTAATATTTATACACTATTGTTTATAAGAATAATGGAGGTTAAACTTTTTTGCCAACAATTAAAGGTTTTATTTTTCCATAATCAAATGATTTAGAGCAATTACATTGAATTTTGTATATAATGCCTGATGAATTGAATTTGCTTGATAACACAAATAAATCCATTACTTATGCTATTAATTTGTTCAAAAAATTTCCACATAAATTGAAAATGGTATAAGTCGAACAATATTTAAATTTAATGTACACTTAATTCTCAACTTATGAATGTATTCAGTTTGAATCCTAAAATCATAAGTCAGAATAATCAGAAATGCTCAAAATTTATGAATGATCCATTATTGATCTTTATTAAGACACTATAAATTATTGTACAAAATTAACAAACACAAAATGATAGGAATATGATAAAAAAGACATAATTTTGATACAACAGACCATTGAACATGGACTTGGATGCACATAAATTGCATTGACCAATCAGAATTTATTGATGATATCACTGTCATAAATTGATATTATCTTAAGGACTACCTGTATATATATGAACCTGCTTTGATAACAGGAATGCATAAATAAAATTATTGAGCCTACTATGACCACAGATATGAAAATTTAAGATCATCATAAGTGATATATTTATAAAAAATATAAATTGTATAATGAATTTTTTATTTGTATTTTTTATAAATGCAGCACAAATAAAAATATTAAACATCCACATATCTTTGAAACCATGAAACTTAGGAATCTATTATATTCAGATTAACATAGTTTTAACAATAAAATGAAATGAATTGCTTATCTTGTTATAAGTAATTTGTTTTATTCTGTTAGGATAGGAAATTAAGTTAAATCAGGTTTAACTAGTACTTATTGATAGTGAAAGAACACTTTATGAGAAATTATGTAAGTTTTAAGTTGAATATATATATTAAGAAATTTTCATTTGAGTTGTTAGTTTTTAAGAAATAGTCATTTAAAATAATTTTCTTTAAATAGTTTTTGTTTCTTATGATTTTTCAATAGTTGTGCTTATGATTTTTCTGTTTCTGAAATATGTTTTTGATATATAGGTAGTTATCGACTTAGGACTATGCGTTTATGAAAGTGACATAATCAGTAAATTTTAATTGCTCAATGCAATTCGTATGCATACAAGTCCAAGTGCAATAGTCAGATTTATTAAAATTATCCTTTTTTTTGTCTGTTTCCTATTGTTTTGTGTTAGATTTATTATGATGTTGAGAAATCTATAAATTTAGGACATTTCTGACTTATGACTTGGTGATTCAAACCAGATCCATAGAGGATTACCTGTATATTAAATAGAAAGCATAATACATAATGATTTTTTAATAATGCCATATAATTTTTATTTCAAAAATTATATGGCATTATTAAAACACCAAAACATCAAAATTATGTTAAAATTATTAAAACACCAAGATTATGTTAAAATTATTAAAACACCAAGAAAAACCAAAATTATGTTAAAATAATTTTGGTATTTCTTGCTTGTAGAGCATTTATAAACGTTATTGATATTTCAAAAATTTAACATTGAGAGGTTGTCTTGTAATTAATGTATCAAGACTTGAAATGGGGTTATTTCTGATTTTGTTTTTAATTTAGTCTACATTAAATGAGTTTGTTTAAAATAAGGTCTAATATGACTGGTAAATTAAATCATCATAAATTTGTCATATTAGACCTTGTTTTAAATAAAATAAACTCATTTAATACAAACCTTAAGTTAAAAACAAAACCAGAAATAATCCCAAATGATTTCATCATTTACAACATCAACTATATATATCTGCTAAGAATGCATTTATAATTGGCAATTGCAAAATTTATGTATCTGAATTTCTTATCAGATACATAATGACTGACATTGAAAAAATTTATAGCATTAGGTACTGATGCTAATTATTAGCATAAACAAAACATATATATAATTTTATAGGCAGAATAGTATTTAATATTTATAACTCAATTTCTAACTTTGATGATTGATTAAAATAAAACTGATTAAGTTTGCTCTAATAGTAATTAATGGTTTTGAACATTTGTCAGAAACAAATTCTATAGATAATGAAACTTTGTTAGAATAGGATTTATAATTGCTCTAAAATTAAAAAA
>WUQG02068168.1:0-27652 GCA_011317285.2 Androctonus mauritanicus | reverse complement strand
TTCGAAAAAGAAAAAAAAAACCAAAAGCTTGTTCTACGAGTATTTTTCTCTACTAAAAAAAAACCTACGCTTGAAAGTTGTAAAAATAATTTAATTGCCAAAATAAATGCAGGCCATAAGATAATTTTAATTAAAAATTTCCGATTTTTTAAGTTTCTTAATTAGTTTTCATTTCTAAAAGCTCTAGTGTTGATCCGATCCGAAACACCATCAGTAACTTTTAATTCCATTGTCATTCTCGTCTTCATAAATTTTAAAACCTTGACTTATTTTGTCTGGAATAATGCATCCGCTAATAGTAAAATTTCCCAGTCAGGAGTAAAAAAAAAAACATTCTTCTCATTTCTACATTATTTTAAGAGGACAAACTGATGAGGTAACCGCCGCTCAAATTATTTTCATTGTTTTAAATTTTTTACGCTAAACGATTCTATATTTCTTAAGCACGTTCACATGGTTTTAGCTTTATGAATGCAAACGTCAATTATTCCAGCAAATTGCAAGGTCGGCATTGGATTTTTTTGTTCCTTCCGTTGTAATAACCGAGTAGATTAAGTATAGAGGGCATGGTGGACAAGTATGCATAGCTCTTCGGTTTTATTTTGGCGTCAAGATTAGTCTATCTGCGTCTGGTTCTGTATTTCGTTTCCAATGATAATTTGTTTCTAAAACATTCGAATACTTGATTATGATTAAGGGTTTGGAAAACATTTTTTAAAGAAGTTTTAACAACTGGTGTCAATCAATCGTAAGGTAGTCATTTTAAATATTTTCTTAAATCCTCGCGAAAAGAAAAAAATCGGTTTTTATTTTAAAGTTTTAGTTTGGATTTTTAGTAACTTAGATTTGTTTTTTTTTTCTAGGTGAAAAATGTCTCCGAGTCCAGTAACCGATTTTTACAATAATAAAAATATATTCATAACTGGGGTCACCGGTTTTCTAGGAAAAGCCGTTGTGGAAAAACTTCTTCGATCATGTAACGTAGGGACAATTTATCTTCTTATGAGACCTAAAAGAGGGAAAGATGTCAGATCAAGATTAGAAGATTTGAAGAAAAATCCGGTAAGTGATTGAAACCGATTTGAAAAAGTCCAGAAAAATAAGTAAAACTGAAAAAAGAGATAAAAATGTTTTGCATTTGAAACATTATAAGAGCTTATATGAGTACCCGAGTTTTGTACGAGTAAGGTATCAAAACCTCAAAACTAACAATATTTTCCAAATTTCTGGATTTTAATATTTTCAATAATTTTTACATCAAAAAATATAATTTTTAAATGACTTTTCAATATACTTTTAAAAAAATTTTACAATATTTTTTTGAATTACAGAACTGTTTATAAAAAGCTATAAAAAATTTTGTAAATTAAAATGTATGTATTTAAATTAGTTTTCTTCTCAATATATCAGAAAGAGATCTAATTTTTTGAACGATCAACATTTGCAGTCAGCATCAAAAAAAAAGGATTTGTCATTTCCAGCAGGTTTCATATCCTGATTAGACTAAAGAAGAGTAGAAAAGAAAAGTTTTCTCGTTTATGTAGTAATCGACATGACTATGATTGGCTTAGAAATGAAATAAAATAAAATTCTTTCATAAACTACCATAAACTAAATCGTTTAATCTTTTTTAGTTTATGGGAGGATGGAAATTATATATAACTGATTTATGATGCGATTTAAAAGGTTTATCATAGAACTATTGTGTTTGCTTTCTTTCTTTTTTTTTATAGCGAAAAATATATATTTAACTTCATTCCTACTTTATTTAAAGATAATTAAAAGGCATTCATCTTCTGGTGAATTCTTAAATGATATCATTCTCGTATAACTAATTGCACATAAACTTGATAAAAAATTGACTTCTTAATCGATTTTAATACGGCACCCTGAAAGAACTTAGCTGTCAACCATGATTAGAAAATTACAAGTTATTGATTTTGTTAGCTATATAATTATGATAATTATTATAATAATTTTTATAATTAAAAAATTTCGCTTCTAAAAAAAATAAAATTTGTCAAAAATGATAAATGAGTTAATATTCTCCAAGAATATAGTTATTAGTTTAAACCTCTAATTAAAGTAATTCTTTTACTATATCTCTCACATTTACTAACTATCCTCACTACAATAAATTAGTTTAGAAAAAGTTTTTCCAAATCTGAAGAAGTTTCCGATATACTTAAAAATGCATTTGGGATGAAGGGAAAAAAAAAGGAATCAGATCCAGCAATTTTCCGCTCTTCTTTCGCAAGACTGAGTTGTCATGTCCTTCTGATGTCATCCGAGGAAAGAAGATAAAACGTTAGGAGGACAGTCGGACTAAAGACGACGGCTTTATCAACACTGTATATTATTGGAAACAAGCCAAATATTTTATAAAGTGTAAGCTTCATCGACCACGTTTTCAACTTTGAAGGTTTACATCTTTTATACCGATCACTGTACAAAGAAGTTAAGCTGAATAAAGTGTTAATGTTGGCTTTAGAAAAATTATGCGTGCGACATCAAAATTTAATAAGTAAATAGGTAGTTTTTATCATTTAAAATATATTGCTTCTTTCAGAAATCAAAAATAATTTAATATAGACCTACAGTCGTTTCGAAAGTGTTAAAACAGTTATCAGCTTCTTGACACTTTTCGAAGTGCTGCTTCATCAGTTTCAAGAATAACAACATACTGTAATCATAAATATTTAATTTATCTATGTAGACAAGTTATTACATTGAATAAATTTCATTAAAATTGTGTCTTAAATATCATATATTTTATTTCTTTTTTTTCATGTTACAAGCAGTTACATATTTTCTTTTTTAAACATTTTAAGTTGGCATCGCAATAAAATGAATAGGGGAAATTCCTTTTTTTTCAGATTCAATCAGTAAAAAGATATTCGGAGTAATATAATGGTTTAGTGGAGAAAATGACGTGGATATAGCATTACATCAGTTATACCGATTTGTCCTGTCCACATTCAGTGGATGGCAATGACATGTCATTTGCTATAACCATCTCTATCTTATACATTAGCTTTTAAAGTCAATGACTCGTGTATATACGAGAGTACATTTTTTCTCCCGATGTCAGAATGCATCTTTCATTTTTGCATTATCAAATATATAAAGTACGATCAAATTTGTATTTTCTAAAAAAAATTTATTTAACTTAATAACTTATTAATGGAATGCGTTATGGTTTACGTTATATCTGCATGATTTATATATAACTTATATATATATATATTTTGTATCCTTGATACGCCTTTCGATCGGCTATAAAATCCGCCATAAAAATACCAATTTGACAACTGTTCGAAAACGACTTTCGTAGCAATTCTGTACGGTTACAAAAAGATATTGAGAGTTGTGTAAGTCATCTTAGCGGTGACAGTTTTTCTATTTTCGAACAAAAATAACTTTTTAGAGAAACTTTTATTTTTTTTTAAGTTTTTTTCTTTTAAATGAGTATACTGCGACCTTAAAAGATCCATATTTCTCTCGACTTCCGTAATACTTCGAAAATCCGAAAACTTGACTTGCATTAAATATCACCCATGTTTTCGATCAAGATAAGTGAGACATTTTTATAAGTTATCGAAGTACCAAGTCGGAAAATTAGATAAAATATTTAGAAAGGAAAAAAATTTAGTGTTAAAAGTAATAAATTTTGCTAGAAGTGAGGACGATATTATTAAGTAGAATTATTGGAGAAGTAAAATAATGAGATTTTTCTTTACTTTATTCTATTAGTTTTGCAAAAGAGCAGAAGTTGTGCAATAACTCTGATCAAAATCCAGTCATAAAAACTTTTAACGATTTCATCATGAAAATGAACTGTTCTAGAAGTTTTGGTGAATGGATAAAATATAAACGACTTTTGAAATCCTAGAAATAAAAGACTCGTCCATAATCTCAATTTAGTTAATAAAAGAAAACGAATAAAATAATAATAATTTAATAAAATTCTGTCTCTCGATATTTCTGTTAGGCAGCAAAGATAATTTATATCACATTTAATACACCAGAGAATATTTTATATAACGAAAATAATTTAATATGAGCAAATTATTTTTCTGTACAACATGTAAGTTAAATATGATTTTTGTATGAAACCACTCAATAATCAATATGCGAAGATAAAAAGTTCCATTTTTTTTCTCTTTTTCTTTTTTTTTAATGAAAGCTGCCCTTGGAGCAATGGCTTTTTTTATTTTCTTTCTGCAGATTTATCACTTCTTTTCCATTTTGTCGAAATGCACTCACAGTAGATGATTGCATACACTTTTGGTCGGAACTGACGAAAAAGTTCATAAATTTTTGTGAGTTATTTTCTCAGATAAATTACATTAGTAATTGAAAAACACCATTGTCGTCATCATGAAAAGTAATTTTGGCGATAAAAGTCCTGCTGAATTCAGAGATTGAGTTAATTGATTTGACATGGTATCTTCGTATTCCCCAGACATCGAATCTAGAAAATTAAAATAATGATTAAAAAATTCTAGAGTATTTATTTCTTTTATGGCTATGAATATAATCGTTCAACCTTTTTTTAAACTAAAATGATCTTGGTAGTGTTCGACCCTTAGAAAAGCAGTCATTTCCACTTCAAACACACGATTTGGATCTTGAGGGAGTTCTGCTGGAATTTCTCTCTTTTTTCTTCCATAACCGTATTGGTTATTTCCGCAAGGCACCTAAAAAAAGTGCAAAGAGAGTGTATGCGGCATCCAAATTGTTTTTATACATAATACAGAATATACTGAAATGAATCATTAAGTGTATATAAGTGTGCATCATAAATTTAAGTTTGACAATATGTTATGTAGAAGAGGTAACGATATATCTATCATAACGCCTTTCTTAACTGTATATAAAGTATATCACTAACCTCTTTGCATTTCTGCAGACATACATTGACGGTTCCAACAAAAAGTACATAATTAGAATCTGGAAATTTGAATGCTCGAAACTTTGCAAAAAGTGTGTTTCCGTCATCGTTCGTTTGAAAGTTCCCGAATATATAAGGATCAATCGAACATCTAAAAAAAAGTTACGAATAAATCGATGGTGCTAACAAGACAGAAAATAAGTCGTATATTTAACTCACCCATTCATAATAATGATTTCTTCTTGCTGTGGTGTATTGTCTGTAACTTTTAAGTAAGTCGTTAGCAAACCGTATATTTCTGGAAAAAGTTATAAAAAAATTGAAATAAATATTAAAAAACAAACAAATATTTATACATACCTGAACTCTTTTTGTCTAGATAAACCAGCATTTCTAAAGATGTTCCGGGTTGAACGTGCAAAGTTGTATCCAAAAATTTCCCGTTTTGTCTCAATGCCAAGTTTAAATAAGGTACAGCAGCGTATGCCTCAATATAATCTGTTATATTGATGTTTCTAAAGTAAATAACATCCTTTAATGAATATAATATTGAATATTTATTAAAAAGAAATGAATAAGAAAAATTCGTATAATAAAGTAAGAGATCTTGCTCTTCCAACTCTATATAACATAATTCGTACAACATTAATAATATAATAGTTTGCTATACTAAATGTATTGTAGATTATTTGAAAATTATCTATAGTAAAGCTCCTAAACAAGAATTTTACTAAACGATGTATTACTTAGAATAAAAGTACAGTAATTCTTACGAGGGCTCTGAGAAATCTTCAGGCAGAGTATTTCTTTCATTTCTTATTCTTCCTCTCTTATTTTGATCTCCAGGAATAACACATCTAACTAAAATTACTTCTTTATTGTTCACCGAATGCTCCAATATAATTCTGTGATAATATATTTTCTGTCCCTGAAAATAAACAAATATATTTACCATACAATCGTGTTTATGATAATTGATTAAATAACGAACTTACTGTAACTTTATTTAAAATTTTAGTCGTTCCACAGCTATAAATATCGTCTAGAGGAAGCGTAAATGTTGCACGATCGTTTTGAATTTCCGGTTTGCAGCCTGAAGATATAACGTGTAAGTTTAGTAAATAAATTATTTAATAAATTCGCAACCAAAAATAATATGGTGAGAATTAATAGTTACATACCATAATAACCTTTTAACCTCTCTAGATAAATAGTCGTTTCTGTAACATTGACGTAAATGGTGATTTTCATTACTTTAGAAGAGCACGTAACATCATAGACAGCTAAAATATGCACAAGAAAAAAATAACACTTTTATTTATTCTTTTTTTACAAAAATAAAATGGGTTGCTTTTTATGTGCCAATTTAATATTCATCGAAAGGTCAGAGTCGGCTTTTCGATTTGATCGTAAATGCGTTTACAGGTCTACAAACATAGTTCAAGCTGTGGTGAATAGAGGCTTTTGGATCTATTGGATTTACCAAAGGCCATTTTCTCTGTATTTATTTCCGAAACATAGAAAGTGATATTGTAGATAAAAAGTTTCTAAAGTAAAAAAAAATTATCTTGGAAACATTTATTCTCAAATAACTGCACTTAGCGATATTAAGTAAAAGGAATCGATAACTGTTCAATACTTCATACAACTAAGTTTCTGGAATTTGAAACTCCAGTTTCCCTTAAGATTTAAATTTGCAATGAAGTAATATTTAAAATGCTAGATTATATTAAATTTTATATATTTATCCTAAAATAATTTATTGTTTATGTAACATGCAAGTTTAAATCTAATTTCTTTTCTATAAATTCATCTTTTAAATGGTTAATATTTAATTTTTGTCTTTCGATTACAATATTTAATTTTCTAGATTTATATTCGGAAGTATATTTAAATACAATCAAATTTTTATCATCACTAAAAGTAAGCTATTTAATTTATTTAGATTTATATATTTTTAGACGATTACAGATTCTTTAAAATTTTATACTGCTCAAACTATATAAAAATTATAGTTTGAGCAATGTAAAAATTATATTTTTATATAGTTTACACATTATATAAACTATATAAAATTTATAGTTTGGGCAGTGTAAAAACTTAAACAATTTGTAATCATCTAAAATATATACAGTTTAAACATATATAATAAAAAAATAAATTATTAAATAAATTAAAATATTTTGCTTTTAATTATAGGTAACAAAAATATGAAAATATTTGATTTGTATCTAAATATATTTCTTTACACAAATCTAGAAATTAACATCTAATCTGATTAAATTAATTTTTAATTTCTAGAATTATATTATAGAAACTAGATTTTCTAGAATATAATTCTAGAAAATGTAGAAATTTCTAGATTTATATTTCCGAATATAAATCTAGAAAATTATTGTAATCAAGAAACATAAAAATTAAATGTTAACCATTTATCTGTTTATTATTACTATTAATTGATTGTATTTTATGTACAGTATTTGATGATATTTATGATATTTTACATAATTTTTAATTTTAAATTATCTTAAAAAATTTAAGTAAATAACTAAATTATTAAAGAGATTATTGTCTTTTTTTTATTTTTTTACTAATTAAATACAGTATAAATAAAAATACTATTTTTCGAAACATTTTTTACGTAATAAAAACTCTTAAATACTTTTTTTTTTAACTAGCGAAACAATTAAATTTTAGAATAATCTAATTATCATTTTATAAACAGTGCTTTTTTATTCTTTATTTTTTCAAATTTTCCTACACGTGCTATTACTCAATAAAGTAATTATACGGTTTTAATGAAGAAGCTTGTTAACAAATCACAAGAGGTCTTACTAATTAGAAGGACTTTTGTCTGACGTGCTTATTCTGATGATATTCGGGAAGCCACATAATAACAATGCATTGGATGAGAGTCTTTATTATATTCACTTTCGAGTGCTGAAGGTTCTCTCTTAAGAGAATACACGAAATTGTGAACGAAATAAGCAAAAGAAGCCTTCTAGCGAACCGCATTCAACTTAAATATAGATATTTCCAATAATACTTGATTTATAAGCTGATAATTAAAAGTGCTTTTGAGAAAAGTTTGTTATATCACTTAATTGAATTTTTCGTTTGATTTTATCGTTACTTATTGCGAATTGTCTTGATTAATTGTTAATTATTTACGCTACTTTAATAAATAAGTCGGAAAGCGGAATGTTATGCCGCTTTGCATTTTTGATAAGTATTTTCATAGTCGGTAAATTTTTTTTTATGTTTTGAATAAAAGAAAAAAAACTCGACGACAAATTTTTTCAGAAACAAGATAAACTGTATTATCAATACATCGCAAAATTAATAATCTAAATTATCGCTTATTATTCATATATTTAGAATTCAGTTAATTAAAATTATATATAATTTTATGTTAAAAATTCCAACAATTGCATTCAGTGAATAGATTTTAACTAGTAAAGATTCATTGATATGCAAGTTGAAAAAAATGCAACAAGGCAGGTTTTATTTTAATACGAAAAATATAAAAATTAAAAATTTTAATAACTTATCTAATTAAAAGTGAGAATTTCATCTTTAATTTTTAACATTATACTCAATACGCTAATGTTATATTTGGACTCATTATCGCATTTTTATCATTAAGTAGATAAGTGCAACAATCTGAATCGATTCATTTTTATTTTTCGCATTTTAATATCCTAAACCTTTTTTGTGTTTCATAGATCCCTTTTTCTATTACGAGAAGGCCACGGACCACTTTTCAGAATAATATTTTTAAATGTACAAAATAAAATTACAAAGGAAACCAGTTATGTTAAAATCAGGTTAAAATACAGTTAACAAAATAAAAAAAAAAAACATGATTACAGTAATATAGTTTTTCTTTCTTAGCACATTAAATAATAATAATAAAAAAATACATTTAATATATAGGAAACTTCAAGTTACATTTTATTTATTAAAGATATGTCAATGTGAAGACACAAATACAACCAATACTACCATAATTTATTGCAAACATTTATAAGTGAAGAAAATGCTAAATGCTAATCAGTGAAAATAAAGATAATGAATTGATTTTTTCTCATCCAAGCTCTCGGTTCCCCTGAAATCATCCCATCCAAGCTCATGGACCGTGAGTTTGGATGTTCCTTGGGGGTCCGTGGAGCCCTGATTAAGAACCCCTGATTTAGTATAATATCTATTGACAATTTTTTATTCAAGTTAAGATCGCTTGAAATAAAATTTGTTCATTTCTCTATACAGATTAATTACTATTAGAAACATAAATAAAAACAGATTAAGAATTTAAATATATTTTTTGATTAAAATTCTTGTTTAGGAAACTTATTATTTACTAAACGGTTATAAAAAAAATTTATTAGCATCTTCAATTATAGATATAGGAAACAAAATTATTCAAATGTAAGCTATGAATTTTGAGAATATTATATATTGGAATACGATATATCTAAGGATTTGTTTTCGCGAAATTTTCTGTTTTTTCATTGATTGCATAAGTTCACACTATATAACACTACACTATAATATAATTCGTAATTAACCGATTCTTTTTTTAATAAATCTTCAAATCAGTAATATGATTTAAAATAGAAATTAAAGTTAGATTATTAAGTCCTTTTTTATTAATTTACATTCTATTATTTTTTAACTTGTTTGCTAATCAGGAGTTGAATTGCTCTTAATTTAAGTTCTTATAAGAATAGAAAAACATTGAAATTTCAATTTTATTAATAAAAATGTTAATTAAATTTTTAAGTTTAATATTTACTGATAAAAATAGATGCAGTAAATCGATTTCGGAAAATTTAAACGTGCATTTAAATTAATGAATTAAAGACGGCAACAAAATAAACCAATTAAATATACATAAGCTTTATTTAAAACTCAATTATTAATATGTCATTAGTATATCATATTTGTAAAGGTGGTCATGAATTTTATTTCAATAAAAATATAATGTTATTTATTTACTATTGTATGCTTAAACATTTTATATTATTATTGTATGCATAAAGATCGATTTTTTTTCCCTTACATCAAGTTCAAGTAATCCCAGGTAAACATATAAAGTTGATCTCCCCAAGTATCAACTATAGTTGTCATAGCAACCGGTGATTCGAATTATGACGTCATTGTTTGTTTTATTAGATTATTTTTACTAAAGGACATACGTTAGAAAAATGTTCTAAAATTTGTGAACATTTTGTATTCGAAAACTATCGGATCATCACTATTACTACCACTATCGGATTATCCCAACAGATGTCACAATTTTATAGTTTAACATTTTACAGGTTAATTTGTTTAATTAATCTATTTGGATTAATTTCTAGGCGAAACTTAAGACCACACCTTTGCCTCATTCATTAATTATTTTCTAGGAGGAGTCACGTGGATCGATTTCGAGAACTATGACGCAGACGATCACGTGACCAGCCGTGTAGAGTACGCCGGTTCACAGAGTAAATCGTTGTTATCGTCTGAACTGGAGGAATATTCTAAATCAAGTTTATAATGTTCAGGGTAAGATGATTTATGCGCAATTATTTAGTATGATTATTATTTTATTATTATCATTATCATTATAAGCAAAAAAAAAACTGATTTATTGTTTTGCGTGACGTCGTTTTGCATTTAAAATTAATACTGTAATTCAATTTCTAAATTCTAGCAACTACCGTAATTTAATCTTAATCCTTCCTACTATTTAAAATCATTGTTGCTATTTCAATCTATTGAAGATCGAATTCGTTGAAGAGAAAATAGGTGGCGAATTTCAATTTTCATAAAAAATTTGAATTTGATTTATTATTAAATTTCAAAAGATTTTAATTAAACGCTAGAAAAATTTTAATAAAAATGATTAGATTTTTAGAATAGTTTTATTTTTCTGCTTTAGAGCATAACAAAGCTGCATACAGTTTTTAAATTATTACAATATTTCTCGTTATTTTAACGCATTAAATACAAATAGACCTGTAAGAAATAACATAAAGAAACTTGCTCTTAAAAAGATTTTAATCTGGGATTGTGCTGTTAAGACGTCCATTAACCTTTGACATTTGTAAGACGACAAACAGGATTAAGATTAAATTTAATAAGAAACTATAAATCTGAATTGCTTTTCAATGCCTTTTTAGAAATAAAATGACAGGCGAGGAGCTTCAGTTAAAAACTGTGTCTAGTGAAACATCACCCAATCTTGGTTCTCCCGATGATGTCATGTGGACTCTAATATCTAACAGTGATATCAAATCGAATCAAATATCCACATGGATTCCAGCAAAGCGAATAATAACGTTTATGGGAATGGTATCTGCTGTGTGTACTATTATAGTAATAGTCATTGTTGTAGTAGCGGCGCTCTTTCTGCAGCAATCTTCTAAGCCGCCATCCAATATTGTTTACATCATCCCAACACCAGAAAAATCACAAAACAAGCCTCAGACCATTGTCATAAGAAGAAAAAACGTACAGAGTTTAAAGAAACAAATAGCAGAGATGGCTATTGCTCTAAAGACGTATTACGACAAACAAAATGCTTCCAAGGTGAAATCGTGTAATTTTGCTACAACTCCATCAGATGATAGTTTATGTCGTTTTCCTCTGGAGTTGATTAATAGGAACTGCAGTATTAATAATCTATTTGGATACGATGCCGGAAATCCTTGCATTGCTTTAATTTTTCACGTGTTACCGAAATGGCAACCGGTGTCATACAGTATTGAAGAAGTGCCGGACAGTTTGGAAGGAGAATACGATCCCGCTTTAGTGTACCTGACCTGTAATACTGATCTTAATTGCGGAATGAAAATGGACTATTCACCTTTCCATGGTTTTCCTCGTCACTTTTTTCCTCCAAGCACTCATGATTCTTATTTACCTCCATTAGTTATGGTACAGTTTATAGGAGTTCCCATTAACGTTGAAATGGATGTCAGATGTCGTTTATGGGCGAAAAATATCGATCGCATAAGTCACCAATATCCTATATTCATTGAAATCGCTTTTAATTTATTAATAAAATGATTATTGGTATTTTTCATGTTTTTAAATCGAATAAAATTTTAAGGAAAAAATCTTTCAACTCTCTGTATACTGACGATAGAATTGATATTTTATACTAATTTTTCTCTACATAAACAATGTCTATAAAAAAAAGAAAATCTAATAAACAGTTATAATAAAAAAGTGCTGCTGAAAGTTAATTAATCCGACAAATTTGTATTGAGATTCAAGAAAATTGTTTCATTAATCCATTTAACATTTTTATTTTTATTTGATATTTTTCTCATATTTAATTATGCAATACTGTATTTCTGTTCGAAGTTAATTGCCATGCCGTTGTCATAAATAGATCGAACCTGTAAAATTAGCTTTTTGGTGTTTTTCAACTTCATAATTAAAACTTTTTACTATCACAGTTATCTTGAGGCGGCTTGATAAAACATTCCCGTGATAAATAATTACATATAAACATTTAATTGCGAAGGATATCTAAATGGCATTTCTTTTGTAATAGTTTTAAAAGATTGAATAAGTTGAAAGGTCTGCTCCAGAGTGTTAAGTTTATAAGTTTATTTTGTTTATAGTCAAAAACAAATCCACTTAGAGTTAAGTAGATTAGCAGAAACAGAAAATCTAAGTGATGTTAAAAAAAGCTTTCCAATTTTTAGAAATAGTACGAAATTTTTGTGTTACATTCATTTAAAATTAATGTCTCTAAACCATTTAAATTAAAACAATTTCATTTAAAAAATAAATTAAATGATAAATATAAATGTTTATGCATACATTTAAATAATTATGCTGCTCATTGTCAAAATGTGCATAATGAAAATCAATTTATCGGAATTGTTAAACGAGTTAAAACTTATATATATCTATATTTAATTAATGAAATATCATAGAATTATAACAAACAAATAACAAAATTTTAATATCTATTACTTTATATCCTATATGTATTTAAAATATTATTATTATTGTTATTCAGATATGAGTACTTTACAGATTTTTATATGGGCATCAAAAATATAATTTAATTTATTTGCTTTAAATTAGTTGCAATTTTCTCGCAGTATTAAGATTATTCACTAATGTATCACAAATTATATTTATACCATCTACACAGATAAAATTAAAGAATTTCGGAATTGGTCTAATTAGAAGGATTATAGCGTAATCCAATTTCACATAAACAAGGCTTATTTTAAATATTTTAAGATAACATCCTGCTTAATTGAAAGCTTAATTAGATAAAAGATTTTGTTAAATAGAAATCTGTTTTCTTAAACTTGGAAGAAGTCTTAATAGAGATTAATTGATGAAACTGTCTTAAACCTGAGGAGATTACTAAATTTTTATCTTTAATGGTTCTTTATAACTTTAAATTTCAATATTGTGCGTATTAAGATGGAAAGATTCTTAAGAATAGAAATAATAACAATCTGATACAATACTTTTTAAATTCAACAGTAATTATCAACATATTAACTAAAAATTAAAATATTAACTTTAATTTTTTTTAATATAATAAAATTCCATATTAAAGTTAGCTACTTGACTACTTTGAGATACTCTAAATATAGAAACAACTTCAACTTTCCGTCTGAAGGATCTACCATCGGTTATACAATCATACTATTCAGGATTATTTCAGAGGTATCAGAAAACTGTTCTTTGCTTCACGTTCTTCATCTCCATCTGATACCTGTCAAAATTGAAAGCAGCATAAAATAAACGACAAAGCTAAGAAAATATATCTAATAATATAATATTGGTTTGACTTACATTTGCATTTTTCAGTCTATATCTCTTCGTTTAATCATTAATATTAAAATACAAATTTATAAGATTAAAAATCGAGTAAATTTTCACAAACAGAAAAAGATAATAAAATACAACTGGATAAAAATATATCGCTCTCTGTAAATGAGAAAGAAAAAAGTTTTGCATTACTGTTATGGAATTTTCATTTCGTTAAATAATGAACAAAACTAGAGAAAAATCTGTTTATATAATTTAAAAGAATTATGAATACGGTATATTGTTAAAAACAATTTGACTCACATGAATTTCTGGTAAACAATATTATAGCTCGAAAATTTTAGTAACCAACAAAATGAATCATTGAAATTACATAAAATTTTGTCATCATTAAATTTAATTATTAATATGTAAATTTTTCAATAATATATTATTATTAGGTCTAATTAATAAAGTTTTATGAAATGAGCTTCGTGAAGAATTATATAGATTTGATGAAAATATCGAAATTATTTAGAGACAAAACAGTAAATTTATTCAATAAACTGTGAAGTACTTATTTTTTCTGTTGAAACTGCTGAAAAAATATCAGATTAATATATATATATATATATACTGTATATATGGATATAATCTGTATGTTTGCTCGTAATCTATGCTTACTTTAGTTTATCTGGATGTTTATAAAAAACTACAAAAAATAAGTATCCATTATAAAATATCTTCTCGAAATGTACGAATATATTTCAAATCATATAAAGCTAGATAAAAATTATTAATTAAAATCGAAAAGAGAATTCGTTTCAAATAGACAAAATAAAGCAAAAAAGTAGAGTAAAAAGAATAATCAGAAAGGAATGTTTTCTAATGAAAATAAAATATGTCTTACTTGTTAGTTATAGAGATGCTGTAAGAGTTTGGAGAGCACATGAAAAATTTTAAATGCATTGAAGTATCGTATTCTATCGGCCGGCTGGTTGCGAAGTGGTATTTGCTTTCCATCTAGAGGATTCATGATCGATTGCAGGTCCTATACCTCAGATTTTTTCATGGAGGTCGGGCCTAACTTGTTGATCTGTATACTCTACTTCCGGATGTGTTACTTGTAGAATAAAGAACAAGCTTCTCTTCAGAGGTTTAGCCTGGTGAAAGTGGGAGCAGGGAAATATATCCGGATGTGATATTGATGATAGATTCTGGAATAGTCGTATCGCTTAACATTTGACAAAAATGGAAAGCAGATAAAACTAAACTTTCAGAACAAGATAAAAATGCACTTATATGTTTCACTAATTTACAAACTTGTAAAGATATCGAAGGATTTTTAATAATTATTCACTGAGAAATTCTTTTCTTAAAATGATAATACTTTTTATGGTATATTGTTATAATTAATCCTGGTTTTAGGAGTCTATATAATACATATGGAATAAAACCTGCCAATGGAAGGAGATCGCCATTGGCGTTAAAGAAAATAACTATAATATTTGTTATAAATAACGATTAAAATCAAAGTTTATTTTTATAAATATTGATAAGAAATTTCTTTTTTTATATACAATTTTCCAAAATAGAATAAAATTTATTATTATACGTGTAATAAAAAATTATCTGTTGGTGTAAATTCAATGGTATAATATTTCTGATGTTACACTGAAGCAATCTAATACTATCTCTAGATACAGTATCTTCCTACTACTACACTATTCCTACTTATTAGAAAAAGTAAATAATTCAATGACAAATGTTACCATAATGAAATAATGGTAATTTCTCTGATATCATAATATTATTATTGTTTCATCTTTAATTAAATCTTTAATCATCTGCCCACTTGTCTCATGGTTTGGAATATACGAATGAGTTATATTTTATACAAAGAAAAATTTTTATCTGACGTTTGTAGCCAGTGAAATTACTTTATTGCACTCAACTGTTAGCGGCAATCTTTTCAATTAATAATAATTTCTATTTGATTTAATTAATAAAGAATTCGTCTATATCTTATATTTTTTTGTATTGTACTTCAAATAATTATTAAGAAATTCTCCGAAAGAAGAAATAAATAAATTATGCCGAGATTATGAGCAAAAATAAATATCAGAGCGAAAAAAGAAATGATTAAATATTATAATATTTTAAATTATAAAATATTCAGGTCATTTAACATTTTATATAATTTATACATTGTTAAAGTAAAAATATTATTGTTACATAATTTTTCAGTTAATAATACATTACATTGTTGTATTAGATTATATTTGCAAATGCAAAAATCATTTATATTTAACGAGAAGGATTAAAGCTACTTTCGCATAAATATGCATAATGAAATATAAAAAATATATTTTTATTTTCATAAGTTCGATTTAAAATATAAATTTTAACCAATTAAAATATAATTTGAACAGAATAATATCTTTTAGACAACCAGAATGTTTCTACATCAAATCATTAAATTTATTTTTAAGAGAGATTTTTTTCCCAACTCTTTTCTTCTATGCAACGGAATATCGTAAAAAGCTTTATATCTCTACTATTACTAAGAAAAAAAAAAGAATTTTTAACGACAGAAAAATTTCATTTAAAACGTAAAAGGACTAAAAGTTTATACTGAAGTCAGTTATTACTCAACTGTACTTTTTTATTGATTCACAGCAAACACTGAAAGAAGAAAAACAAGAAAACTTTCAACGCCTATCTCTCTACAAAATTCAAGAAATATTTATCGCATTTGTATTCGAAATTAAGAAAATTTATTACAGATTTTCTACAAGAAAAAGTTTTATTTTATATTCAGTTAAAAAAAAAATAATGATTTGAATTAAAAGCTTATTTAAGACAAACTATGTCTATGTATCATTTCTAAGGAAAATGTCATTCTTCTCTTCCGTAAATAATTACATCATTTAAGGATGACTACACAAGTGATTAAAGTTAGATTATTAGCATTCACCCTGCTTTTGATTACAATTTAGTAATATGACAAACGTTTTGACAATGTCCTTACGTTTATTAAAAGACATACACTGATTCATGAAATAGGTTTGTCAAAAATTCTTCATTATTAATACTGATTAATATGTTCAAAATGATAAATACAATAAATATAATAGATATAATAATTAATGGAAATAAAATACACTAAATATTTTGGATATTATTTAAAACAAGTTAGTAAAGGTAATGATGAATCGATTGCATAATAATATAATATATTCGAATTTCATTCAGATCGATGATATTTACGCGGGATAGCACGTTGACAAATAACGAACAGATTTCAGGAAATATTTTTATTCCTTTATGTAGTTGAAAGGATAAATGAATAAAAACATTATTTGAAATTTTCTGCTAGCAGTCTGAGGTAGATTAATTAAATGTTTTATTTTCTCTTTACGATTCCTCTTTTCTCAATTATTAAACAAAATGATATATTTATATGTATACTGTATATCATTTTGTTTAGACATAAATAATTCAGAAAAGAGGAAAATTGATAGTGTATATATATATATATATATATATAATAAACAATATGAAATTTATGACAATGCCCCGATCACTGTCCATAACCTATATACAGTATATGTACACAATATATATATATGTTATGGATAAAGTGATCGGACATTGTCATAAATTTCATGTTGTTTATCATAATTTATCATATTGACAGGACAATATGAATATTGCTATCATATGGTCGAGAAAAGTGATGATAGTGATATCTTTTCGTCAGTATTAAGAGCGGTAGGGGTTGGAGAGGAGAGGAGTGATCATTCCCCTCCTTTAAGCTGATTTTTATGATTTTATCAAAATGTTGACAGAATTATAAAATTTTATTAATAACACATTTTGTAGCGTTAATTAAAACAGTTAATAATGCATACCTTTCAAAAATATTCTAGTTTATGAAGAAATTATTACAATGCCCAAAATCGGGCATTGTAATAATTTTGTCATTATTCATAATGCACGTATTAATCACTTTGTCCATAACATATATATATATATACAGTATGTATACAGGATATCCTGTAATGGTTGGGACAAAATTAAACCATGACATTCTTAATCAAAATAATGAAAAAAATTCTTATGAATAGAAGCCCAAAACGCCACATTTAAGAGATATATGCACATTTTGTATCTTTTTCAAAGATCGTAAAGGAACGTGTTTAGTTAATGAAATAAATTAAAAAAAATTGACAATATAGATTGAATATTGACGTTATCTTACATTTTTCAATTTTGGACTGTGATATCAATTTTGTTTTTTAAATTTATTTTATTAATTAAATATGTTTCTTTTAAAATCTTTGAAAAAGTCCTACTATAAAATGTGCATATTTCTCTTAAATGCAACGTTTTTGAATCTATGTTTATAAAAATTTTTTCGTTATTTTGATACAAGAAATTCGTAGTTTGATTTTGTCCCAACCATTGCCGGACACCCTGTATATATTTACGCCGTTTAAACATGTTTGGATTTTTTGAAAAAATGAAAAACTTTCTGAAAATATAAATATTAAAAATTATCAGTAAGAACAGTTTAAAATATTTGAGAAAATTTATTACAGTATATTCAGTTCAATTTAGACTAAAGACATATAAAAAAAACTACCTTTAATAATGATGAATGTTGTTATATTTTGATTTAATTTACTACGAATACATTCATTCTTAACTAAATGACCAGTTGTTTGCCAACTTAACTGAAATAATTAAGTTAATTTCATGGTTAGTTCTAGATTAAGAATAGATGTACGCTATACAGTATTCGAATCTGGTCACATGCAAATTTTGCTTTTCTTATTTCGATTTATTAACGCTTGGTTATTTAAATGGATGTTCTAAACATTGCTTGGTATTCAATTTTGAAAAAGAATCTGATTAGGGACAAGTAGGTTAATTAATTAGATATTACTAAAAAACATTTTAAGATATATGGTAAATTATTCAGTCGCGTAATATAACAAATTCGCGATTCTCGCACAACATCTAAAAATTCGTTAAAGGTTGTAAACATGCAACATTTAATAAATCACGTTGGTAAATATATAAGCGCAGTAAAAGTCATCAGAGCCATAAACTTTCGATTACTTTATTACTTTAACATGCGCTAAACGTACTTTACCGTTATACTATCAAACTCCATGATCGTTGGGAGACATTTCCGTTACTATGGTAACAGTATCTCTTTACTTTGGTGTATTTTCGAGTAAACACGGTTGAGAAACTAGTTTAATGTAATAGGCATTGTACATTACTTAAATATTATATTCTGTTAAAATTTCTATGTAATTTTTTTTATTATATAGCAAAATATCGTAAAGTTTAATTTACACTAAAGAAATTATAATAACTAACATAGTATACAGCACTTGAAAAGCGGAAGATCCGCTATACAAAAAAAAAATTACAATTTTTTATTGCGAGAACGACTTTATCTTAAGAGATCATAAAAAAATGGATTTATTATACTGTGTCGCGAAAACTTATAAAAATTCCTACTCAGAAAGCTTCCGGTATTTAGGAAAAAACAAGAGAAAAATCGATTTTGATAATGAAAGAATTGTGATTCTTTAAGCAGTTTATAAAATATTTTAGACGGTATTTAAACCAGTTTATCGGATAGAATTTGATCTAATTGAAAAAAAATCGCTATATGAGATTTATTTTTACAACGTTATACAATAAATCGTTAAAGCAATCTATTATTTTATAGTTGACGTATCGCATCTCTGTTTCAATTCCAGAAATGCACAAAAAAGAAAAAAAACATTCATATATCACTGGGCATAATCATATTTGAAATTTTTGGCAAACAGGTAAACAAATATACGTTTGATATTTATTCATGATAGCACAGTATTTCTTTTTTTAAAACAGGAATTAATTTTGTGCAAATGTGTTTATAGTTTATCTTATAAAAACACGGTTTTTCAATAAATATACTAAAAATAAGCTCGAAAAAGTATTGTACCTATATGGAGTTTCCACAAAACATATTTTTAATATGTAAAAATAAAAGTTTATAAACGATAATAAAAATTCGAATAATGAACAAGATAAAAAAAAAGTCATAAAAATTAATGTTCAACTTCGGAAGAAATAATTTAGAATAAAACAATTAATATTTAAATACATATATTAAAAACATTTAATAAAATTTCATTAATTCGTAATTCGTGACAGTTCAAAACATATGTTATCTAAGAGTTTTAAGTTCAAAATCGGTCCAATTTCTTTGTAAAAAAAACAAAACAAGAGATTTATTCGACGGTTTATAGCAACTCGCTCTTGAATGACCTTGAATGTCAAGAACTCGAGAGAATGCTATCAAACCTCGAATAAATCTCATTTTTGTAACTTATACCTGAGGCAAATACATACATCTTGAATGGGGAATAAGAATTTCATATTATTAATAGTACCTTATACTTTTTGTATTCAATTTTAACTTATAGTGAACATATTTCTACTATGTTTAAGGTTATAACTGTATTGAAAATAAACTTATTCTGAATTTTAAATACTGTATTTATTAATATTTCTATTCAAACTAATATAAAAATGTGTTTGTATATTTAAAACTGTCAAAATTTACTTTATAAACATAAAAGTTTATAAACAATGCAATAAAAATTATTAGCGTCTATTTATTTTAGTAAATTATTTTATTGGAATAATTTTAGACATGTTTTGCTATTAATTAAAGAATAACGACTGTTCTGTGAAGCTTAAATTTTCCTCTAAGGGCATCTAAAGTACGAGTATTTCGATTCTCCATCCTCCAAGATCGTTCCAGTTCTATAAAACAATGGCGATTAATGGCTACTCAGAGAAATGGAGAAATTCAAATTTAATTATTGCAAACAATTTGTTTGCTCTTTCAACTAAATTTAGTGGAGAAAAACATGTTTTCGAATCATTCTACTTTAATTTCCGAATACAAAAATCTCATAAAAATAACATTATGAATAATTTAGAATATGTTTTTCCTATTTTTTTTTTTAATTTTTGGTATAATGTTTATTTTTTATTGCTGAAACAAATCATTTTTATAAGATATAGTCCAAATTTAAATCTCTAGTGAGTATCCTAAAATCTAAGAAAAGTTTTTTGTTTATTAATGATTCTATTTGTAGAATCAGCCATGAAAAATAAAAATAATTAAAATTTAAATTTTGTTCTCGTTCTATAATTATTTTTGTTTTTATTTCTTGTTTATGTATAATAACTATTTAATTATTTTTATTAGAATCATTAGGGTAAGAATTAAAATTATAAATTATTATAGAAGTTATACTAACTTATAATATAGTATATGTATAATTAAATTGAGTTTAGTTTTTATATAACTATAGTAATTAAATTTTAATTGGTAAGAAATCATTGTTATTTCACGAAACTTAATATTTTTGATAGGAATTATTTGAAACATTATAATGCTAATTTACGGTACTTCATGTAAGGTTTCATTATCGATTTTTAGAGCCAAACTCATGCTTGGAATTTTATTATCTGCTTCTAATAATGCCAAAACTGTAAAAGAAAGAGATGAAATTTTTTTACGATAATAGGACCTAATAAAATTGAGGTATAATGATTTTATAAGCATAGTGGTTTATATTTTTTAAAGCAAACAAAAAGCTGCAGATAAGTGAAAGGCGTTATGGCTGACGATTTTCCATTAGCAACTTAAATGTTTATTAATAGATTACTTAACTATATAAATAAATGATACATAATTTTTAATTATTAATAAAGTTGTTAGAATAATAAAAGTTAATAATAAATGTTCTCATTAAAAATAATCACATTTTAATCAGTTTGAAGAATGATTTATCAATTGAGAAACCAGATATCTACGAGTAATAGTGGAATCTGAAAATTAGCTTTATATCTTCAATAACTTTTGAAGAATTATAAATAAGATATAGCAGATCTAAAAATATTTGTTTGAAGAAGTTTTAATATTTATATCTAGTACAAATCATATTTTGATAAATAATGTTAAGATAAAGAGTTTGTAGTGCATCTAAATTCAAAAGATCACCTGGAGTAGGGATATCGATCTCATCATGTCGCCCGCGGACATTGTACGCTGGGCACTTTGATATGGAGGAGACGGCATAAAATGATATTAAAATAAAGTTTCCATATAAAGAAAACAATACATGAGGTCCATATGATGCAATATTTAATTTAATGAGTTATATGTTGCGAATTTTTTGTTTTCTAATGCTAACTATTTAATGTTGTAAATGATCCAGAATTACGTATGCAGATTTATATTCGCACAATTGTTTTAATTTAAAATTTAATAAATTGTGTGATAATTTATCTTTAAATTTTATTACATTTCAGTTTAAAAATCGGTTTAAAACGACGTATTCTTATTTAGCAATCGTTTGGAGTAGTTTTTTATTTCTGTCTGAATTTTTTTAAAGAAGTTTTTAGACAGAAAAACTATATTAAATTTTATATAGCTATCTAGAAAAATCAATATTTGTTTTTACTTTTGAGAAACCAGTTAACTAATTAATTTATAAAAAAAAATCCTCTCTCTTTGATACTTTACTCGAATCGAATTTTTTACTTTTGATATACGTCCATAGTGAGCTTTCATTATATAATTAACTTTGTATGATGATGATCCAATAATTATTTGAATGAATTTTTAGCGATAATAATGATTTAGAATGTTGACTGAATATAATTATTTTCTATTCATAGCCAACAGAATCAGTACGATTATATTCTATCTTACAAACATATAATTTAAATAGTAAGTCGGGGTGCAATAAGGAATAATTAATAGAAAAAACAAAAAATAGTGTATTCGATTCTGTCTGGATTTTGAAATGAAAAACATGCAAATAAAAATTACAAATGCAAACATAAACATAAAAACGATCTTTATGAATTTTGATATCAAAATAGATTGTTTTTCTTGATAGGAGATGAATAATATCATTTTTATTTGAAAAGATATCAATAATTCTATGTAAAGAATCTGTCTGCAATAAGTTTCCATCGAAGAAAATTCAATTTCTTTGGAATTTACGACATATAAATCTTCTGAACCGTACAGCATATAGTTTTAAACAGGATGATACACTTTAAAATAGTTCAATAAATAGAGTTTTTATTATATTTCAAACATTTTAAAAATATAAAAAAATATTCAATTTAAAATTTTATTTGAAACAGTTTTGCATGAATAATATTTTAATATAAATATATTCATAGAACCAGTGATATAAAAATGCAAACATAAATACAAAACATGCAAATATAATACTGTGAGACAGTGAAGCATTTACCTCCACTTCCAGCAATTTTAAGGTCCAATATTATTTATTTGTTGTTATAAATTTACATGAATAAAGGAAATAATAAGTATTTTTATTGTATATTCATCTAATAATTATTATGATTAAAAATATCTATGCACTTATAAATAATTGGTAATTAATTTGGGTGCAAGGTTTTTTCCTAATATAAATTCAGATGAATTGGTGAGCCTTCTTTGTGTAAGGTTTGATATGGTTTCCTTCTTTCTAAATTTTACATTACTTTTCAGCAAATGTTGTTAACTAGCTGGGGCTTTCTTATTATTACAAATTAATATCTTTCTAAATTAAACGAAACATTTTAATCTGATCTTTTATTCAAATTTTAGCCAAAATATCATGGACTGATAGGAAAAATTGAAAGCAGTTATAAAATTTTTCATATTGATTTTCTTTCATCTATAACATAATTTGTTCAGTATCAATATTTTGTTGAAAATCCATACAGAAGCTTTTGTTAAAGGTTTATATATTTTTTCAGTATTGATTTATATATTTTTATTTACTCTTAGCCAAAAGTAATATTGACAAATGTAATATAATCGATATAAAACATTCGGTAATATGATATAGTATAGAATATATTCAAAACAATATTTATTGAGATGCCACTATAGATTTATATCAATATTTTGACAAACAATAGCGTTCGAAGATAATATTTCTCGATGAAAATTAAATTAAGAGTCTCCTCTATAAAATAATCGTAGGGTAGAGATTTATATATAAAAAAAAAATAATAATAAAAATTAATATGCCCATTAATTAATTTATTCATATTTTAATTCTTGTAATATTAATAAATGATGATAATTTTTATGCAAATTTTTTATTTATACCGTATTTATATAGATATAAAAGAAAAAGAATGAACAAAAAATATGTTTTATTAATTATATAAAGCAACGGAAAAAGTTTGTAATGAAAGATATACAGTAGAACCCCGTTTATACGTTTTTCACTTCTACGTTTTTCGCACTTGTACGTTGTGTTTTGTACACTCTTTCGATTTTGCATATAAAATCAGCCCATTTGCACGTTTTCCATTTATACGTTTTCGCATTTGTACGCTATTATTTTTATTCTCTCAGAGTCGTTTCTTCGCACTTATACATAAAATTCAAGAAATTTTTGCCAAACTTTCTCGACAAAGGAACAATTTGTTATACTGTACACTACATTATCTTACGAAATAGAAGGTAGAATGAATAAAAAAGTAAAACCAAAACCAAAACTTATCCTACCAGTGTTTCTACCGATGTTATGTAACGTTGTGTTACACTGGAAGTAACATAACGTTATATAAGATCAAAAAACATTAGTGATGACAAGATGTGTACAGTAGTTGCGTACGAAAGTTCGATCTATGAATGTAGTATTGCATCCAAAAAACAAAATACAATCGATTCTTTCTCTATGCCAAAATAACTGTATTTGCCCATCACGGTTAATTAAACTTCTTAATTTTAAGTTTTAATGTATAGAAAAAACATGTACAGTAATACAGTATGTAGTTTAACTTTTTTAAATTTTAAGTTTTAATGTATATTTTCCACCTTTAAAGTTAAAGTAAAAAGTTTCATTTTAACATTAATCACGCTTGCACATAACTTTTATCAACCTTCTTTAAAAACGTATAAACGGGGTTCTGCTGTGTACGTTTAGGTAATTTATTATATATTTTTGTATATTTCCATTCTTAAATAAGATTTTTCTGTATTCCATTAATTAGATAATAATTCAATTATATGTTTAAGTTAATAAAAACAATAAATTAATATTGTGATTTTCTATTATAAACTTTCTAATAGCAATGTTCAAATTTAAAAAAAAAACTAGTTAGCTATTGGGCACTACGTGCCCAAATACATGAGAAAATAAACTTTTTTTACCTGTCAAATTTGAATTTATGTGATTGTGAAAATACCGTAAACATCATATATAATAAAGGAATAGCTTGAAGTCCATGCTTCTGCGCACGTGCGAACTTGACCGGAACTCCCGAGACAGGAAGTGCTGCCATACTATTTTCTCTCGCTTCGAATCTTTAATCGCGTCTTTTAGAAAACTAAATCTCAATCTCGTTATGAATTTTGTTTTAAATTATCATAGTTTACTTCCTGTTTATGTTTGCATACTTCTTTTTTCATTATTTGACAACTTTCTGGCTTTTTCGATCGAAAGATGTTGACTATTCCCGGGCCCGAGTGTTCAGTTTTTCGATCGAAAAAGCCATAAAGTGAAGTCAAATAACGCGAAAGAAGTATACAAACATAAACAGGAAGTAAACTGCGATAATTTAAAACAAAATTTATAATGAAATTCGGATTTAGTTTTCTAAAAGACGCGATTAAAGAGAAATTAGTAATGGCTGCACTTCCTGTCTCGAGAGTTCCGGTCTGGTTTGTACATGCGCATAAACATGGACTTACGCTTATTCCTTTATTATATATGAAGTTTACTGTGTTTTCACAATCACATAAATTTAAACTAATGTACTTTCAGTGATGTAGAAATAAAACTATAATTGTCTGATTACTATATAACTATAACTATCATTGTCTGGTATAGTTAACTATTTTTAGCTTACTAATAGACATTTAGCATAGATTATGGTTTCACTGGCTTAACAATTAAGTGGGAAAATATTCATGATATCAAAACGTAAATTATATGCAAACTGAACTTTTAAAATGTCGTGTTACTGAAAAAAATAATAAAAATATACTAATAAATATCATTATTTCTTATAATATTTGAAATAAAATCACTTAAAATCAGTGGTTCGGTTAATTTTATTTCCTGTTATTAAAGATCTTATTATATAATATGATTAAATTTTTCTTTTGCTTTCTTTGATCATTTAAGTAGTTAAACGATGACTTACTGCTTACTTCTGATCGGGTTGTTTACTAAGCTTACATAATTCAAGTATTTATTGAATTTATCTTATTTTCAATCGCATAAACATCAAGTTATCTGATTGAAATTAATAAATCATAACGAATAATTAATAATAAATGAGTATAAATTATAAATGATTATAATGGCATTCATTTTTTTTTTTAAATTTTATTAAGCATAAATATAAATTTATAAATTTTACAGATTTTGGTGTTTGCTCTTCTGTATATCTTTGTGTTTCTGTTCGACGTGTTGTTGTATTTTTTGTTTATTCTTTGTATTTTAATGTGTATGTAATTATGTCCCCGTTATATGGTATCTGTATTAGTACAGTACAGCGGAATAAAATGACCAAAAACTCCAAAACTTTTAAATATTTTTCAAAGATTTTAAAAGTTCTATTATAAATCTTAAAATTCGATCTAATTACTGAGAAATAGTTAAATACTTTGAAAATAAAAATAATTTTACGATAAACATTCGCTGGCAAGAAAATCTTTAATTTATCTGTTATTAATAAATAATTTTCCCAATAAAATTTATATATTAATTAAACAGATAGTCGCCTCTGCTATTAAATAAGTAATACTTTTAAATTGCGATGTAATAATAAAATTCATTATATTTGAAAGGTTGGATGGTTGTCTCTCTCTTTTTCTTTCTCTCTGTGAATTTTTTATCTATAGATGTACATTATATATTTAATTGTTTAATTATGTTACATTTTATTACTTAATGTGCACTTATTTACAATTTCTTTATTATTTTGACATAAAATAAATAAATATTATTATCTTAATGAAACTTTAACATATGTCTATTGTGATGCTGAAACTATAATTTAAAGATTTAATGCGAAAAAACAAAAATAGAGCTAAAGTTATTTATAATTGGCATTTTCCTTTCAACTATTTTACTTCTCTTACATCTTCTAATTTTGTTTTGTTGATATTTTTTACTGAAATTTTTAAAAAGAACTATGAGTTTTGTCTTAAAGAATATAAGTTATCAAAATAGTTTGACAGTTCAGTATGATATATATATATATATGCATTTCAATAGAAGTTATAAAACTGTTGAGAAATAATCAAATATAAATTTTTATTCAAAAACAATTTTTTTTCTACTTCTAATTACTGTTTTCTTAGTTTTTGCAAAGTACGTGAGATGTTTTTCATTCATTGTCATTACAAAAAGCGATAGCCTTCACATCATTTTGAAATTATTCAAATGGAAAAAGTTTAAATCTGTTATCGATTATTTCAACAGTATCATTTCCAAAAAAATTCCTTCTTTTCTAAGTTATTTTATTTGCATTATCAAATGAAAGAGAATTTTTGAAAGTAGGCCTATAACATAACTAATTGCTAACGTAAAGTAATTCGGGTGGAGACAAGAGTGAAGAAGAGGAGAGTTTTGTGATGGGGGAAGACTTTGAGAAAAAGAAACTTGAGTTCGTCATCATCATTGTCATCATCTTATTCAAGTCAGGATACTTTGGTAGGCAGTAATGATGACGACGATGTCGAATATCAGGATTTTTGTGTAGAGCAGGGGTGGCCAACCCCGCGCCCGCGGGCGCAAGTGCGCCCGTAAGCGATTTATTATGCGCCCACGACACGATTCCCGATAAATTAAAATAATTTTTTTATTTTATTTTCAATCAATTTCATGATCCAGCTTATTTATTAAC